>CM077175.1:11048615-11248615 GCA_039654105.1 Coreius guichenoti
TCTTTGTTTTATGTTTGTTCTGAGAATAGACATGACTTTGTTTTCCTCACTGGAATTCCTACACAACTTGCAATATTTTAAAACAACATTCGGAGACAATAAATACTACATTAAGGCAATTCTAAGATGGCCTTCTATGCATTTGTTGTGTGTACTAAAGTCTGTCAATCATCATTAGAGTGCCAGCCTCAGGCTGAATAATGCAAGGACATTAGAATTCTGCCAAAAGTGTGGGAGATGTGTTCTGCGATTAGAATATAAAGCTTACAAAATGTTTATCATAAACTAACGCTAAGACCCAGAATCTGCCCTTCCTAAATTTATGGCCAGGAGCCGCTACTGATATGCACCAAAGGCTGCAAGAAGTCTTATTGAAGAATTTTCTTTTAATAAGAACAGTTTTCATTCAATTATTTAAATATTCTGTTTTATGGTAACATATTGTAGACTAAACTAAATTATGCTATACCAAAGGTTTTCAATCTTTTAGATGCCACGGACACCCAAAATATGATTATATTTTGTATAATTATCTATATAAGTATATAAGTATCTATATAGTTTCTTATATAAAGGCCTAATTTATACTGTAAAAAAAAGAATATTATAAATGTCTAAAATATTATTTGCTAATCATATTTAATGATATATTTAGTGTATAGTACTGTACTGTTAGATGTGGTTTTAGTTACTATTTATTTTAATGTAATGTTATTTATTTATTTTTAATCTGTTTTATTTATTTATTTATTTTAATCTTTTATTATTTATTCATTTTGACTTTTTATTTTTTACAGTTTTTCTCGCACTTTTCCACCGACCCCGTAGCACTCCCTTGCAGACTCCAGTTTGAAAACCTTGAGTTATATTATGCTATGTTATACTATACTATCTTTATTTTAGAAGAAACATCAAAGACAAAGATGTAAAAAAGGTAACTATTGCTTCCCAAGCCGTGAAAGAACAACCACTGAGCAATACAATTATCCTCTGGGATTATTTGTGGAAATTCAAGTGTAGCATGTCAAACGCTACATGTCTTAATCAGGCATAATCAGAATGACATACTGAGAAGAAAAACGTAATTCATGCTTTTAATAGGTACCAAAAAAAGCCATCTGCAAATAGGTCTCTTGTGCAAGGTGTCACACAAGAGAAATGAGAGAAAGCAGAAAAATAGAATATACCTTGTATGTTCTACTCTGGGTTTATTTTAGTACATACGCTTCAGTCTTGATACAGAGAGCTAATAAAGGCTCAGCAAGTTAAACTCACATCTCCGAGACAGTCTGTCAACATTCTATCATATCAAGCATCAAAACTAGATCATTAATCAGTAATCAGACTCCAGCGCTGATAGTTATCTGGATAGATGGAGGGGGTTTTAGAGGACAGCATCTCTGAGCCATACTACCTGCAATTCAGAACCGCAGTTACCAAGGCAACCGGGTGGTCACGTGACCCATTCCGAATAAGGAGCTGTGAAACACATTCTCTCTCTCTCTCTCTCTCGCTCTCACTCCAATCTCCCTGTTGGCTGCTTTAACGTTCCTGAGCTCAACAACCATCTGTGTAATGACACACTTGCACACACACATACAGTTATTCTCCAGACAGAAGGAGAACTGTAATCATGTGAAGCCAACATATGAGTTTAATGTTCCACACACACATATGACAATGCAAACATGAAAAGTCTTTCCTTTCAGTGTGTAAGAGAACAATAGACACTATCTGTCCCGTCTCCACTGAGTCAAGCAGACAGCAGCACGCTGTTTCAGCGTTAAACAATACGCTGCAGTGTGTGTGCGTCTGTGAGCTGTCTCATCTGTACAGGGGGCTTGAAATTCACTTACTGTGTGAAACCTGCTGATTGGTAGTAAATGCGATCTTGGTGTGGCTTGTAAACTGACTGTGCATAAAGTGTCAGTGTGTGTACATCACACATTCAAAAGCCCTGTCGCAAACTTTAAAATTAAAGGAGCAGATGAACAGCACTTTTGGCTCCTGCTCCAATACAGAGCAATACAAAAGAGTTCAGTTGAAGGGAAGGCAAGCATGTGTATCATTGAGACGCATGAAGGTGTATCATTGAGGCTAGGCCCTACGAAAGAGCTCTACAGTGGAGGCTAGGCCCCATGACAGAGCTCCATCGTAGAGGCTAGGGCCCAGAGTTGAACAGTGGAGAGAGTAGGTGACAATAAGAGTTTACTGGTCACTAGGGCTGCAGCTAATACAGAACTAATTGATAAAACTAATTTCATTATTGAAATCAAAAAGTGTGCAACAAAGAAATGTTTGTTTTAGACATTAATTTTAGCTCACAATGAATTTGTTTCTATAGCCTATATAAAGCGAGTAATGAGTTATTTATATGAATGGTAACTTCTCAGCAGAGTATGTGAGCGGAGTGGAGCGGCAGCAATTTCCACTCCACGCTCTAAGCATTAAATAATCACTCCACTCCAGCTCCGCTCCGGGTTCACCATTTCCCACTCCCCGCTCCACTCCTCGCTCATTGATATCAGAAACACTGCTTCGTCTTCGCTCCGAGGAAATTCACGGCTAAAGTATTTAAGTAAGCTCTGAAATGTCACAAAAGTTTGGTTTATAACGTACATTAAATGAAAAAACAAAACAAAAAAAACAATAGGAGACAGTTTCAATGTGGTTTATTGGAACACTAGTGTGCAAACATTTTCCTACGACATGCCAAGCTTATTAGGCTTTATCAGCATTAAAAAGTTAAATATCATTGCTGCTTTTTGCAGTGCAAATTTTGTTTGGAAAAATGAAAATAGTATGTTTTCATCAGTTATTTTATCTACGGATCACTACATTACAGATTTCTGCTCATTCAAAATCAGATACAGATAACTGTAAGCAGATAAGCACTGTAAGATTACATTTGTTTGAATGCATTAAAGAGAACGATTGTGTGTGTGATTAAGTGCTACCTGTTTAAAATGTGCTTTCACCCGATCATATTCAGTATGTAGAAGGTACAAAAGAATTCCTTGAACTATAACATCCCGCTCATGCCCATCGCCGTCATCATAACCTTTACATTCTTTCTGATTTGAGTGATCCATCTGTATCAAGCTAGTTAAATGTGTTTAACGTGTGAGTTCGGGCATGAATTGTACTCGTGATGGAGCGGTAGTGGAGCACCGACTTTTAAAAAATCCGCTCCTCACTCCATTTAAAATCACGTACACATACTCTATTTCTCAGTAACACTATTACAGAAAAGTGGAGAACTGGAGCAGAAAATCTGACCCATTCACTGTGCTGTAACAGCAGAAATGCATTCTGGGAGCAAGCACACATTCATAGCATTTCATATTCAAATACAATAAACTATATTACATATGGACAAAACATGCATATTATCATATTAAGATATTACATGGTCACTCACAGTAATGTTTTCAGTAAATTGGTATTAGATGCCTCTCAATCAGTATTTGAATAACTTTGCTGACTTGTGTTCTGGACTTGTGTCCTTTTTGTATGCAACCAACCTTCTCTTGCTAATCTAAATACTAAAGTATATGTGTATGTGTAGGATAAAATAAACGTGAAAGAGCAGAAGAAAAGTTACTAATACATATCCTCATTCAACCATTTTTATCCTTCTGTCTCTCGCAAACACACTCTTATGTGCATGTGTCTGTTTGTATGTTGATTACAGATTCAGTTGTTTTACCTCCAGGTCAACAGGGGGCAGTGTGGAGCCACATCCCTGAGTTGTTTTAGTGAAGACTAGACTTGAGTGGAGGGAGAGAAAGGACGAGGAGAATGTGACAGCTTAAAGTGTAGGACATACACACTAATAACTTCAGATCTGTCCTCCAAGCTCAAATACACACACACACAAACTCATAACCCTAGAGATGTACTCAAACAAACCACACACTAGCACATTGTTGGCTAGGGCCTGGGCCTCTACGTAAACACAAGCTCAGGCTAATGAATAACCCCAGAACACAGAACAGACAGCAAAACTAGAAGCTCTTGTTCTTTGTTTGATTGGTCGAGATGATATGAAAAGTAAATATGCGATGATGAGTCATATGATGATTATTGCGATTGTTTTATTGATTATTCTTGTTCACACAGATCATGATTAAAGCGCCAAATGGCGGGTGTGCTTTCAGGATGACTGGTCTGACATATTTCATTCCAGGTAACTATTGTTCTGTTTAATTTCTAAACTTCCCCCACCAGATAGTAGCCTATGTGTTTTTTTAAGGCCAGAACTGTGTGTTCCAAGTTATCACTACTTCCTTCCTGATTCTTCCTGATCAGTGAAACATGGTTTAGACTCTTATTAACCTTCTGAGAACCAGAGGTTAACTGACACACTAACAATGGAACTAAAATCGAAGAGAGAAACTCACGAAACATGAATTGCGGCTGCTAAAAACAGCTAATTTGAGTTCATTCAGTGAACAATTCAGTAAAGGAATTCTGCAAATTAGGCAACAGCATGAATACACCCACAAAATTGGTGATGAACACAATTTGCAGGCTGTAATTCCCCATCTTACAGGCCGCTTCTAAATGCTAGGTTGTGGAGGATAAGGCAGACTACTATAATCCGTCATACTTTATCCAAACACCTTAATTGGCTCTTTCAAATGAAAGAAAGTGTGTCTGACCATAAAACAGTCTGGGTGTCTTTTAAAGTGCTCTTCTCTTGTCAGAGCCGATAGTCTCATGGGCAATTCCTGGCTCGAGGTCCTTTGCCGATCCCGTTCCTCCACCCCGTGCTTTCCTGTCTGATCTCTACACTGTCCTGTCTAATAAAGCCGTAAAAAGGCCAAAAATATACAAACCCGATTCCAAAAAAGTTGGGACAATGTACAAATTGTGAATAAAAACAGAATGCAATGATGTGGAAGTTTCAAATTTCAATATTTTATTCAGAATACAACAGATGACATATAAAATGTTTAAACTGAGAAAATGTATCATTTTATGGGGAAAATAAGTTGATTTTAAATTTCATGGCATCAACACATCTCAAAAAAGTTGGGACAAGGCCACTGTGTGGCATCCCCTCTTCTTTTTATAAGTCTGCAAACGTCTGGGGACTGAGGAGACAAGTTGCTCAAGTTTAGGAATAGGAATGTTGTCCCATTCTTGTCTAATACAGGCTTCTAGTTGCTCAACTGTCTTAGGTCTTCTTTGTCGCATCTTCCTCTTTATGATGCGCCAAATGTTTTCTATGGGTGAAAGATCTGGACTGCAGGCTGGCCATTTCAGTACCCGGATCCTTCTTCTACGCAGCCATGATGTTGTAATTGATGCAGTATGTGGTCTGGCATTGTCATGTTGGAAAATGCAAGGTCTTCCCTGAAAGAGACGACGTCTGGATGGGAGCATATGTTGTTCTAGAACTTGGTTATACCTTTCAGCATTGATGGTGCCTTTCCAGATGTGTAAGCTGCCCATGCCACACGCACTCATGCAACCCCATACCATCAGAGATGCAGGCTTCTGAACTGAGCGCTGATAACAACTTGGGTTGTCCTTGTCCTCTTTAGTCCGGATGACATGGCGTCCCAGTTTTCCAAAAAGATCTTCAAATTTTGATTCGTCTGACCACAGAACAGTTTTCCACTTTGCCACAGTCCATTTTAAATGAGCCTTGGCCCAGAGAAAACGCCTGCGCTTCTGGATCATGTTTAGATATGGATTCTTTTTTGACCTATAGAGTTTTAGCCGGCAACGGCGAATGACACGGTGGATTGTGTTCACCGACAATGTTTTCTGGAAGTATTCCTGAGCCCATGTTGTGATTTCCATTACAGTAGCATTCCTGTATGTGATCCAGTGCCGTCTAAGGGCCCGAAGATCACGGGCATCCAGTATGGTTTTCCGGCCTTGACTCTTACGCACAGAGATTGTTCCAGATTCTCTGAATCTTTGGATGATATTATGCACTGTAGATGATGATAACTTCAAACTCTTTGCAATTTTTCTCTGAGAAACTCCTTTCTGATATTGCTCCACTATTTTTCACCGCAGCATTGGGGGAATTGGTGATCCTCTACCCATCTTGACTTCTGAGGGACACTGCCACTCTGAAAGGCTCTTTTTATACCCAATCATGTTGCCAATTGACCTAATAAGTTGCAAATTGGTCCTCCAGCTGTTCCTTATATGTACATTTAACTTTTCCGGCCTCTTATTGCTACCTGTCCCAACTTTTTTGGAATGTGTAGCTCTCATGAAATCCAAAATGAGCCAATATTTGGCATGACATTTCAAAATGTCTCACTTTCAACATTTGATATGTTATCTATATTCTATTGTGAATACAATATAAGTTTATGAGATTTGTAAATTATTGCATTCCTTTTTTATTCACAATTTGTACAGTGTCCCAACTTTTTTGGAATCGGGTTTGTAACAAAAAAGTGTTCTCCATTATTTGATGAATTACTGCTGCCATTATCAGTAGAAAATGTACATAAAAATTGTGCCAATTCGTGCTAATTGTGCCAGGCAACAGCACTGAGCTGTCTATAATGATCCTGGAAAGGTCAAAGCCATGTAAAAATGTGATTTACACATTCTCCTAGTACACTACAGTTCAAAAGTTAGTAAGATGTTTTTGAAAAAGTTAATACTTTTTTTCCAGTAAGGATACATTACATTGATCAAAAGTGACAGTGAAGACATTTACACTGTTACAAATATATATATATATATTTCAAATAAATGCTGTTCTTTTAAACGTTCTATTCATCAAAGAATCTTGAAAAAAAACAAGAATATTAATTAAGCAACTGCTTCCAACATTGATAATAACTTGAAATGTTTGCAGCAAATCAGCATATTAGAATGATTTCTAACGGATCTTATGAAGACTGGAGTAATGATACTGAAAATTCAGCAGAAACTATTTATAAAGGTTATTATTATTAATAAATTTAAATAGGCCTATTGAACACTAATATATTGTCATATTTCTGCCCTTTTAAAAAGGCAATAAGCCACTCATTGTACTTAACAATACCCCTTCTTAACTGTGGTAAAGCACTGTAATGCACAACATTTCATGGCTTATTGCTTTATTCAGCAGACTGAAGACTAAAATGAGTTCCTTGAGTAAATGTGCTGCCATTTTAAAATCCTAAGAAACCAGCTGCTGACGATGCCATTGAGTTGAGTTTAATTTATATAGCACTTTTACCAGGCTTGAAGCACTTTACAAGCAACAACAGAAATACATCTGTTCAAACCCCCAGTAACTGGAGTAATTGGCAAATTTCCCATTTATTGAGTCTAAAGTAGGAGATAAACCTAGTATGACAAGAATGTGCCTTGACTATACATATTGTATTTTTTTTTTTTTTTTGCAAAGTAAATATTAGGATATATATTGTGTCCTGGTAAAACTTACGCTATGGGGACAAAATGTCCCCACAAGGATGGCAATTGTTCTTGTTCTTGTGGGGAAATTTTCTGGTAAAAATAAATCATACTAAGGGATGTTTTTTGAAAGTGTATAAATGCAGAAAAGATTCTGTGATGGGTAGGTTTAGGGGTAGGGTTATAGGGGGATAGAAGATACAGTTTGTACAGTATAAAAATCATTATGGCTATGGAAAGTCCCCATAAAACAAGAAAACCAAATGTGTGTGTGTGTGTCTCAATCCCTATAACTTTGACTAAAACATCTACTACTTCAGAAACACAAACAATAGTGCGAGGGAAGGTTTTAAATGAACATTACTGCGATAAAACACAGCCCCACAACCAGTACTAAGATAAATAGTGTTAAAATGGAAAGAGAGAAAAAGCAAGCAAGAAAGACATATGTCAGATGTCAAGATGTAAAATCCTTGATTGTGTTTCTAAAAGCACATTTGGAAGCGCTGAGGTGGTTTACTAACTCGTTTGGACAGTGTCTTGAGAACTGTGAAAACTTTGACCTGGTAAAATTCTTCATCCTTCACGCACAGAGCCATCTCTCAGGATGGAAATTGCTCTAATGAAAACAATGGCGAGGGAACATAAACACCACTGGCAGACAAAAACACGCTCGCACACACTAAGACCTTGAGATTCTTTCTTCGGTAGTGCACAGACTCCACATTATTCTGATGACTGTTTAGCGGCTCACTGATGGTAAAATGCACTGTGACTTTGAGTGTGTGTGTTTATTTAAGACTGTCATGGTTCCTTACAACACTCTCAATGGAGCCAGTCTGAGATAGTAACACACACACACACAATCCCTGAGCCTCACCCTGAGTTGCAGCCTTGCTATGTGTGTTTCGTGATAGTGAGTGAGATTTGATCGTGTCATGTCCTTCAAGTACAAACATCCATAAATCGTGTTACTGACAGATGCTTGATAAAATGAAACGTGAGCTCCCTCACCTGAACGCACACTTGTGTAAATGTAGTGCACACTTATGGCTGTTTCTTCAACTATGGCCACTTTTAATTTGTCAACTTGCAATGTCAGTATACATGCATTACATGAGACTTCTGTTATTTTTTTGAACAAACAAATGTCATTTCCTACACATCTCAAATTCTGTATTGTGTTTGATAACATGCTGTTGCTGTAAAAATTACATTTTAAACATTTTTGAGATAAAATGGCAGACTCATTTAACTTTTTTCACAAGTAGCATTTATGTAACTTAAAATAAATGTTACACTTCTTGTGTATAACAACTTGAATGGATAAATTATATTTATGTTGATTTTCCTTCACATTATGGAAGCTTGTTTCCGCCACAGAATAAAAATAAAAAAAGGTAATTGTGACTTTTTATCTCACAATTCTGACTTTTTTTCTTGCAATTGCCAGTTTACTTCTCGCAATTCTGACTTTTTATCTCAGAATTGTGTGATATAAAGACGCAATTGCAAGTTGTAAAGTCAGAATGAAAAAAAGAATTATTTTTTCCCTAAGAATTGGACTTTATAACTCGCATATATAAAATCATATATATATATAAACTGTTTAATGTTTTTGTTCTTGTGGGAAACTTGCTGTCCAAACAAGAGGCGACTGCATTGTTCATTAGGCCTTGATTATACAGTCAATGTCCTGAACTCAACAGAAAGTGTTTTTTAAATACACCTTCACTCCTGTCTGTCCTTTCACAACGTTCTATACAGTGAATATACACTCACCTAAAGGATTATTAGGAACACCATACTAATACTGTGTTTGACCCTTTGACCCTTTCGCCTTCAGAACTGCCTTAATTCTACGTGGCATTGATTCAACAAGGTGCTGAAAGCATTCTTTAGAAATGTTGGGCCATATTGATAGGATAGCATCTTGCAGTTGATGGAGATTTGTGGGATGCACATCCAGGGCACGAAGCTCCCGTTCCACCACATCCCAAAGATGCTCTATTGGGTTGAGATCTGGTGACTGTGGGGGCCATTTTAGTACAGTGAACTCATTGTCATGTTCAAGAAACCAATTTGAAATGATTCGAGCTTTGTGACATGGTGCATTATCCTGCTGGAAGTAGCCATCAGAGGATGGGTACATGGTGGTCATAAAGGGATGGACATGGTCAGAAACAATGCTCAGGTAGGCCGTGGCATTTAAACGATGCCCAATTGGCACTAAGGGGCCTAAAGTGTGCCAAGAAAACATCCCCCACACCATTACACCACCACCACCAGCCTGCACAGTGGTAACAAGGCATGATGGATCCATGTTCTCATTCTGTTTACGCCAAATTCTGACTCTACCATCTGAATGTCTCAACAGAAATCGAGACTCATCAGACCAGGCAACATTTTTCCAGTCTTCAACTGTCCAATTTTGGTGAGCTCGTGCAAATTGTAGCCTCTTTTTCCTATTTGTAGTGGAGATGAGTGGTACCCGGTGGGGTCTTCTGCTGTTGTAGCCCATCCGCCTCAAGGTTGTGCGTGTTGTGCAAATTGTAGCCTCTTTTTCCTATTTGTAGTGGAGATGAGTGGTACCCGGTGGGGTCTTCTGCTGTTGTAGCCCATCCGCCTCAAGGTTGTGCGTGTTGTGGCTTCACAAATGCTTTGCTGCATACCTCGGTTGTAACGAGTGGTTATTTCAGTCAAAGTTGCTCTTCTATCAGCTTGAATCAGTCGGCCCATTCTCCTCTGACCTCTAGCATCAACAAGGCATTTTCGCCCACAGGACTGCCGCATACTGGATGTTTTTCCCTTTTCACACCATTCTTTGTAAACTCTAGAAATGGTTGTGCGTGAAAATCCCAGTAACTGAGCAGATTGTGAAATACTCAGACCGGCCCGTCTGGCACCAACAACCATGCCACGCTCAAAATTGCTTAAATCACCTTTCTTTCCCATTCTGACATTCAGTTTGGAGTTCAGGAGATTGTCTTGACCAGGACCACACCCCTAAATGCATTGAAGCAACTGCCATGTGATTGGTTGATTAGATAATTGCATTAATGAGAAATTGAACAGGTGTTCCTAATAATCCTTTAGGTGAGTGTATAATGATACATTTATTGTTCTAGGATGATTTATGTGAATTTGATATAGAACATTCTGTACATTTTTGTCATGTGGTCCATATATATATGTGACCCTGGACCACAAAACCAGTCATAAGGGTGAATTTTTGGAAATTGAGATTTATACATCATCTGAAATCTGAGGGTAGGAAATTTACAAAATATCTTCATGAAACTTGATCTTTACTTAATATCCTAATGATTTTTTTGCACAAAAGAAAAATTGATAATTTTGACCCATACAATGTATTGTTGGCTATTGCCACAAATATACCTGTGTGACTTATGACTGGTTTTGTGGTCCAGGGTCACATATATAAAACTCTGCATGTGACAAAATTGTTGGCTGTGATGGAAATGATGCCAAACTAAGGGATACTCAACATAATTTTTACACAATACATTTCAGTCTTTGTTTAGATTATCATAGTTTTAAAAAAATTTAATAATATTTTATGATTGATTTTAATATTTTAAGATTGAACGGGGTCTGGGATAAGGGTAAAAGATAAAATCTATATATTGAAGAAATTTGAAAAGTAGCAAAAAAAATGTATGATGTAGGCATGGTAAAATATTTCCTAGACTTTGCTATAAGAAAAATCTGTTGTTTTAATAAAAATCAACCTCTGGGACCTCCTAATAGTTGAAGAAAATGCCACGTTTTAACATATTTAACATATTAGAAGGTTTCATATCTGACTCTTTAAAGATTCATACAGTTACAAAAGATGTGTTATGTTATCTGAGATTTAGGCTTAGTCTAAACATAATCCACATATCACCAGAAAAAAAAAAATGGACACACAAATCTACAGAGTGTTTAATGTTTTTGTTCTTGTGGGAAACTTGCTGTCCAAACAAGAGGCGACTGCATTGTTCATTAGGCCTTGATTATACAGTCAATGTCCTGAACTCAACAGAAAGTGTTTTTTAAATACACCTTCACTCCTGTCTGTCCTTTCACAACGTTCTATACAGTGAATATATAATACATTTATTGTTCTAGGATGATTTATGTGAATTTGATATAGAACATTCTGTACATTTTTGTCATTGTCTAATGCTCTCATACAGTGCTAATACTGTGTTTTGTGTGTATCTTTCTCCAAGGGACTGTAACAGACAGGTGGGGTCAGTGGGGGTCTGGCCTTTGATTGGCTGTTGCCGTAGGAACCATAGGAGAGCTGCCATTCTGGCTCATTCTTACAGTTCCTTCAGGTCATTGCCATAGCAACCCAGAGAGAGATTCCATGATGACACACACATCAACAGAATCAAGGAATCTGAGCTGCTAGGTAACAGTTGGTAATTAACACATGATCATATAAATAAATAACTGAACAAAGAAAGTTATCCTGCATCTTGTAGGTTAAGTGTTAAAGGGATAGTTCACCCAAAAATGATTTACTCTCATGTTCTTTTCTATGGAACACAAAGAAGATATTTATAGATATATATAGAACATATAGGATGTTTCAAAATTTTTTGTCCATACAATTAAAGACAATGGGGTCCAAAACAATACTGGACCTAGAGCTGCATTATTAATCATTAAATCAGTTGTCAAGAATTGGGCTTTATAACTTGCAATTGCGAGTTTATATCTCACAATTCTGAGAAAAGAAGTCAGAATTGCGAGATGCAAACTTTTACAATTATCTTTTAAATTGTTTTATTCTGTGACGGAAACAAGCTTCCATAATCACATATCTCATATCATATATATAAAACTCTAGCTCTCTCAAAGCAATACTGGACCCTAGAGCTGCATGATTAATCGTTAAAAGATCGCAATCTCGATTCAAACACCGATGTGATCTTATTCCTAAATGACTACGATTCTCCTGTGTCTATTAAACTTTGACAAAATCACACCGGAACATTTAAGTCTGTGTTCTCGCTGCCGCTGAGCCATGGGAGAGCAGTTGTCATGTATTGGTACGAAACAGCTTCACAGTCTTTTCAACACCACAGTATGGTTATTTCAGTTACAAATATTACAGAATTATTACAGAAGTACTGGGATAAAAGTTTACACTTCAGAACACTGACTACGTTTACATGTGCACCAATAATATGATTATTTCTTAATAATAATATGAAATTCTTGTTAGATATTTTTGCACGTTAAAAAATAAATACGACCTCACGTTGTCAATCACGTTTACACACTGCCTCCGAAACTTTCATCCGTCATAAAAAAAATCGGATCGGGTTCAATTTTCTGCATTTTTTGCATCCGTAGCAAGCATTTTGAAAGGTGTTTTGACAATTCAATTTTTAGGATGACGAATACAAAAAAATGCATTTCAGACTCAGTGTGCAAGGACCTTAAGGTCTTAATCGCAGTAAGATGACACGAGCAGAACTCTTAACTCCAGTTTACATGCAATTGCCATTATTCGGATTATTCGCTAATAATTATGGTTATAGCACACTCAGGTAGGCATACAGTATGCATGTTACCGGCCATTGTTTTAATCTACTCTTCAAATTCAAAATACATTTTTATGGACGTACTGTTATTATTTGGCGCCGTGATGAACACAGCAATGCCGGGGTTGTCTACACTGCCGTCACGTTCTTCGCGCCGTTTGGATAAAGATACGGAGCAGAGACTGCGCAGTGTAGCAATTTGGAGAAGAGAAAACTTCAGAATAATGTCACTGAGTTCATTCATGAAATTGTGTGAACAACACATGTATGTCCGAGCACATGCGCACTTTAGTCAGAGCGGTAATAATGCGATTAAGGTGTTTACATGCCTGTTTTTTGTGATTAAAATTGGTGTATGCCATAGTTTAATGCAAATATGGTTACTACGATTATGAGCTTAATCGCATAAGTTTGATCGAAGTATTGCGTTTACACAAAGTAAAGTTTAATCGCAATATTGCGAAAATCCCTTTATGGGGTGCATGTAAACGCACTCACTGATGTCTACTGTAGCAATCAAAATAGAGCAGATCACCTTTTAAAAGTAACTTGGCGCTTAAAATAACGAATGTATCATTACATTGTTACACCAGTAGGTGATAACAAGTGACTGTTAAAAAATTTAATTGTCAATGAATCATTCATTCAAGAGATTCGTTAAAAAACACTGATTCATCCAGTAATGAATCAAGCATTTATGAGTGAGTCATTGAATCATTGAGTCACTGATTTTTAAAAATAATAATTTATTCAAATTAATTAAATATTTTTAAATAGACTGTAGCAACATTTTGTCAGAACCTCTAGTAAATGACGTTATTTTGTTTAGTTGTCTGTTTAGTTCTCTATTTGAAACAAAAAAAAATTTTCAAAAAGATTTTTCATTTTTTGGGGTCAACTATCCCTTTAATTCTTTAGAATTCACAGCTAGCAGCTGTATATTGTAAGAAAAATGTGGGAAAAAAAAAAAAAAAAATCTGCAAAAGCTCTGCAACTCCATCTCCAGCTAATAAATAATTTTAAAAGCAAAATAATTATTTAGAAAGCTTAAAATATGGCTTTGTTTAAATGTGAATGTGAAACAATAGCAGGCTCAGTGGCTTAGTTCTGCAGCTCCTCTCACAGAGCACATAAAGCCACCAATCACTTTCCACACAGTGCACACAGACCGCAAAGGATGATGGGACCGAACCTGACTAGTGACTGACACTAAAACTTATCAAGTTTTGCCGACACAACTAAGGCTGCCTGAGGAAAACATCAAAAAATAAAAGAATGCTCCACTAATCAGAAGTAGTTAACAACGGTGTGACAGAATGGGTACGTAGACTTTGAAATGTTTTTTTTTTTAAGTGACGAGTCCAAAAATAACTGATTTTGAATGCATCTCTAATTTGGGACCGTCTCAGATGTGCTTGAGTTATCTGTCCCTTTCAATGATCTTCCTCAAACAAACGCACATACACTCAAAAGCTCTGCTTGGCTGAGCTGCCTCTGTCTCTGTCAGTGCCATCCTGTCTCACTGCCTCCTTCCTGTCTCTCTCTTGCTTTCATGTCTATCCCACTCTTCTTCTGACAAACATTGAAAACTGTGATCATAATCACCTAAATATTCATCTGAAAACACCTGGTGCACCGAATTCAGTATAAGATTCCAGAAAAAGTGTGCTTCTATGCTTCTTTGAAAAAGATTTTCATGGCTATTTTTTTAGGCAGCGGCTATTTGCTCTACGTGAAAATAGCATATTTCCTTAGCGATAGCTGCCATTTACACTATGTTAAAATAGCATTTATTTTCTATAAATGTAAATAGTAGTTAGATGCTGTTTATACTTATAAATAGTGGCAAATACTATTTGCACCTCAGTGTTGTTGTACATTAAACGGTATGCAATAATAACAGTGTAAATTATTATGTTTATTAAAATTATTAAATGGATGCCGCCTTATTGGGACAATAAAGCCCTCCCTACACCTACCCCTAACCGATAAACACTTTTTTATTAAACACACGTTAGACACTTTATCTCCACTTTTCAAATATTTTCTTTATTTTTATTGAAAATAAATGCGTTTCTGATTTGATATGGGATAGGAAAGGGGAGTAGAACAAGTTCGGCAAAAGGCGGATTCAAACCTCGGGTTGATTTCCATCAAAGCTTTCTGCCATGCGCCTTACCCCTACACTATTGCTACTGTCGACAATCCAGCGTCTTCCGTAATTTTGTCTGGTCCAACCAGATGTCAGTGGGCAGAGTTAGTGTAAATAGCCTCTGCCAACAAGGCAGGCTATTTGCACTTAGTGATTTATTTTTAATTTTTTTTTTACATTTTACAAACAAAAAATTAAACAAAAGGAAGAGATTGATAGAGATGGTTCTCCATTTTTTAAGTGGCGCACTTCAGGTAGAGCACTTGATCACATGGTTGCTAGGGTGTTGCTAGGGAGTTTTGCCTGGTTGCTAGGGTATTGTGAGCCATTGGCTCACAGGGATCCAGGTTCAAATCTAGCCTGGTTTGTCATCATTCCATTCCCTCTCTTCTACTTTCCTCAGGGAAGTGATTTTTCTGTATTAATATGGATTTCCGTATTTTTATGTGAATTTCGTAAATCCGAGGAAAAAACTGTTGTGTTTCTAATTACATTTACATCATTAATTTCAGCCAGGGTCCAAAATTTAACTAAACTTTGATACTCCTCAGCTGGTCGATAACTGCGGCTACGTACAGCCGATAAGGCAGCTCATGATCTGGTGTTTTCAGTGTCCCGGTGCGGCTTGGTTCGCAGTAAATGCTGCTCCATACATACTTCATCTCTGAAAGCGCTGTGAGATTTGGTCACTTATAACGTGCATTTGAAAACTCAACACGCTCCTTCATTTTCCCAAACACGCACTTCATCTTCCCAAATTTGTAATGATAAAATCTGCTGTCAACAAAAGGTCTCCCAGTGGTTTTCCACCAAAATAAATGCTCTACAGCCATAAATATTAGTACTGTAATTTTACTGTAAAATAAAATTAGTATTATTAAATACTATTTTTATTTAATAATAAATAAATAATAATAAAATAAAAAATATTGTTTTGAATAATAATGATGATGATGATAATAATAATAATGAAATAATAATATTTTTTTTTATTTTATTATTGCTGTATAGTCATATTAAATGGAGGGAAAAATAAATGCAAATAAAAAGCCCTAAATTGAAAAAATCCAACTCACCGACTGAAACCAGACAAATATGCACCGATTCAGACTATAAATATCTTGCACGCATCTGCAATCATGAACTACCCATCAGACAATACAGATCTTTCTCACTCTCTCTGCTTCCTCCTGAGTCCAGCTCTTTTCTGCTATTGCAACACTAAACTCCAGCTGGGCTTAAAACCGGGCGTCTCACACTGTCATGAATCACCTGCTCTTCTTGTTTCCATGGGTGACCTAGTACAGGGAATCTGACAATATAGAATATAAATTACCAAGATTATTGCTAATTCAGCTCATGAACATGCAGAACCAAAGGTGCAGATCTGTAAATGTTGTTGGCACTCACTCATGCAGGGTTTATAATGTTTTTGGTGGAGTTGCCTTCAGGCTCTTCTGCATTATACAAACTCATTGGACAAATAAATGAGACCTGAACTGATGTAGATATTCATTTGTCTCTATCACTCTCTCTGCGGCTTGCACACACAGAGGGAGAGAGAGCAGGAGATGCAATTTCCAAAGTGTACCAACCATTATAAAATTTTATGTCATCAATCCTGTTTACGGAAGATCAATAATCAATACCCAATACCTTTTTTACAATTTGTTTTTACACTGGACAATTTTTCTTGTGGTAACATCTAACTGTTTTGTAGCCTACATTTAAAATGACACCATTTTGGCAAACGAATACCTCAAAAATTTCAGGCAAAAATCTGCGCTCAGTTCCCAGTTTGGTTTGATGTTTCCAGGTTGAAACGCGTGATTCGCTCGTGTGAACGTGAGGATTATGAACTCACATAGCCTACTCTCATAATTTCAATTCTTATCCGAAAAAAACACCATAGACGGGATTATTGGGCGGAGACGTTTTACACGGTCTTATTTCAATATGCGGGGTCTGAGCGCTCTTTTTTTTCCTCACGGGAGGCGAGCGCGAGCGCACGGTCACTGGGTTCATTGTCTGCCGCATCGCCGTGAAACGTAAAAAAGATTCTTCTACAAACAAAATATTCATGAACACAGTTGCGGTAAAATAGTATTCAAATCACAAATACAGTTGTATATTATAATACAGTAGGCTACATTAGAAGCCAATGTGAGAAATATACAGGATAAAAGCATCAGTTGTCCATCCACACCCCACGCGCAATGCGCATGTGCTTTGCAGAGACAAAGGATCAGGCAATTACGGTTGTAGCTTGAAATGATAAATAAACTAAAAAATAAATATTATCATAAAAGGAGCGTTGATACAGTAAGAAAAAAAGAATCATATTCTCTTTACATTAGTGAGTGACAGAGTGAAGAAATTGTATATTTTGCATTGTGTAACATCATAAAGTGTGAAGAAAAATGTGTATAAACAGTATTAATTAATTATAAGGATTTGTCGTGTGTATATTATTTATAAGCTTCAGTTCCGTAATATCTGTGTATGCATGCGCGTGTGTGGGTGGGTGAATGTGCGCGCGCGCGTGCACCAGTTAGACAGCGCTGCAAAATGTGTGCCAGCTCTGACAAAAGAGGGCGGTGAACATAAATCCGCGTCTGTGTAAACAATAAAACGCAGCATTTTTAAATGTAATCATAATAAAACCCATTATCCCATATAAAGTGATGACTTATCTGAGAACACTGTAATTTATCAATTTGCGCATCAGAAAACACGCTTTAACCATTACGCATCATCCTAATTATTCCTTAAGTCATCTCAAAGCGATTTTCTTTAGGTATTTGTATTAAAATAATAATAAACAGTGCGAGAGCGACGGCATGCACGCGCAGAGACAGCGCTCGTCTGTCCAGAACACGCCCCTCTCCACTCAGTTCAGTCGCGTGAATTCCAAGGCTGATTTATTGAAATGTTTATGTGCATCTCAGAAATCAAAGAAGCTCAGATACTTTATTCTTCCATTCACCGGCTGAATGACGAGCTGAAATTTGCATTTGATTTCGATATTTCCCTGGTTCACTACCGTGCGCTCCGTCTTTCCAAATGGGAGCCGCTCTTATTTATCAGAGACGCTCCGACTAGACAAATTCTTAATGCAACTGAGGCAGAGTGTTCATTTAATCTACCAAAAGAGTGAAAAAATCTTACCGTCGGCGGTGGACGTTCTTGTCACTCCTTTCCTGAGCGTCTGCTGTTTTTTTCCCAATGTCTTTTTCCCGTGCGCGTGGATTCGGCGGGGTTTATCAGGGCTGTTCGGTGTGTGTCTCGCGCTGCATTTCTCGCGCGCACTCTCGTATTCGGTTTGGCGGGGGGCGGGGGGCGCGCGACGTGCTGCGATCCACTGAGAAGGAGACACGGAAGTGCGCCGCACCGTGATCAGGTCCCGCAAAAATAGTTGTTTTATGACTTATCAGAAGTGAATAAGCTACAAGCACAAGTTGGTCTTCTGTTTTATGATTTAGTAAGATATTTAAAGCAGTGGATTATTTTGTCTGGTAGTTGTAATGCATGTGGTCAACGTGTGATGAATTCAAAACGTTTCATTCTTAATTTATACCAGCTAATTTAGAAATATAACCCAAATACGATCACGTTCGTGCGCATAGGAGAGTAAAATGCTCAATAAATCTTTTTTTTGTCTTGGCGCGCCCTCTGGCGACATCAGTTGATGCTATAGAGAAAATGTTTGTAAGGCGAGTACAGAGATGTAAAAAATACTAACAATATATTATTTTATATAATAAATAAAAATACTATCAATAAAACACTTAATAGCACATATAAATGGAAAAGCTAACATGCATAAGTAGAAAATGATTGTTTTGCTCAGATGCTGTAATTAATAAACTGTATAAGATTACATATTATTACAAGGGAAGGGCATTTCAAGTCGAGTGATTTTTCTTAAAACAAAAAAACTTGTAACCAGTTACATAAAAAAAAAAATTTGACACCTACATAAATCTTATATTGTTTTATTCTCAAACTCAAAAAAAAAAATGCAAATTTCCACAATCAAAAATTTCACCTAAAAAAATGATATAACAATGTTTAACAAAAACAAATTACATTTTAAAGAAATAACAATAAAAACTACATAGACACCCATCTATAAAGTAGCTTGTTACCATTGGGGTAATGCATATCAGAATTATTGGCACCCCTGGTAAATATGATCAAAGATGGCTGTAAAAATAAATCATTGTTTATCCTT
Organism: Coreius guichenoti; assembly: GCA_039654105.1. NCBI lineage: Eukaryota > Metazoa > Chordata > Actinopteri > Cypriniformes > Gobionidae > Coreius > Coreius guichenoti. The sequence goes on from CM077175.1 coordinate 11,067,952, forward strand.
TTGATCTATCATTCAAAAAATTTTGAAAAATAATTGAAGTAAAACAATGAAAAGTCAGGGGAAAATCACATTATGAAATAAATGTTTTTCTCCAAAACACGTTGGCCATAATTATTGGCACCCCTAGAATGTTTTATGAGTAAAATATCCCATTAATATTTACATTTTTTAGCACACCAGGGTGACTAGGAACATGAAATTGTCCAGCTATGACGTCTTGTTCCACAGGAGTATAAATATGAGGAAACACAAAGGCCAAATTCCCTTAATCATTCATCACAATGAGTAAAGCCAAAGAATATAGTTCTGATGTGCAGCAAAAGATTGTTGAGCTTCACAAAATAGAAAGTGGCTGTAGGAAAATAGCTAAAGCATTGAAAATTCCCATTTCCACCATCAGGGAAATAATTAAGAAGATCCAATCAACTAAAGATGTTACGAATCTGCCTGAAAAAGGACGTGTGTCTATATTGTCCTAATGCACGGCGAGGAGGAGAGTTTGAGTGGCCAAAGACTCTCCAAGGATCACAGATGGAGAATCGCAGAGATTAGTTGAGTCTTGGGGTCAGAAAGCCTAAAAAAAAATCAAACAACCCCTACATCACCTCATGTTGTTTGGGAGGGATTCAAGAAAATTCCTTCTTGCTCATCCAGAAACAAACTCCAGCATATTCAGTTGTCAGACACGACTGGAAATTCAAAAGGGACCTGGTTCTATGATCAGATGAAACTATAAAAAGAGCTTTTTGGCAGCAAATCCACCAGATGGGTTTGGTGCAAACAGGGATAAAAAAGTACCCCATGCCCACGGTTAAAAATACCGCTGGATCTTTAATGTTGTGGGCCTACTTTTTTGCTGGAGGTCCTGGACATCTTGTTCAGATACATGGTATCATGGATTCTAGCAAATACCTACAGATAAAAAATCTAAACCTGACGGCCTCTGCTAGAAATCTTATAATGGGCCGTGGTTGGATCTTCCATCAGGACAACGATCCAAAACAAACATCAAAATCAACACACAAATGTGTCACTGAACACAAAATGAAGCTTCTGCCATGACCATCCCAGTCCCCTGACCTGAACCCTAGAGAAAATGAAGTGGGGTGAACTGAAGAGAAGAAGCACCAACATGGATCTGGGAATCTGAAGGATCTGGAGAGATTCTGTATGGAGGAATGGTCTCTGATCTCTTGTCAGGTGTTTTCCAAACTCACCAGGCATTATAGAACAAGACTCACAGCTGTTATCTTGGCAAAAGGAGGTTGCAAAAAGTATTTAATAAAAGGGTGCCAATAATTATGGCCAATGTGTTTTGGAGAAAAGCATTTATTTCATAATGTGATTTACCCCCCACTTTCAATTGTTTTACTTCAATGAAAGGTTAGCTTTTTGTGAATTTTTGGAATAAAAGATCAAAAGGATAAACAATGCAGATTTATTTTTACAGCCATATTTGATCATATTTAGCAGGGGTGCCAATAATTCTGACCACAACTGTACATAGAAAAACTTTTGTTTACATTTTGTATCATTTCACATTTTCTTAAAAAAAACCCAAGTCAAGCAGAGTCTTTGTATAATGTATATTGTTATAATGCACAGGTTTGGATTTGAATAAAAGGTTGTTTGTTTATGCAAGGGATTTGCTGGAACAGAATAAGATTCATTGAATGTGACCTGCTAAATTGCATGTAGGCCTATATACACTGTCAGTGCTAAATAATGGGGGGAAAATACATTTAACTCTTTAGTTCTGTGTAGTGATTAAAACAGATTTTCTTTTCTTTTAAATGACAATGTCAGAAATAACAAATTAGCATTATTGCAACTTATGAAGAAAATCACTTTATGCTAATGATTACAATTGTTTTAATGTTTAGAGTAAACCACAAAAAATGTCAAAAACATGACAATGCTATTTTGAGAATATTTCTCACAGTATTGTATCTGTATCTATATTGTTAGATCACAGAATGTCACTTTTGAACAATAAAGCCACCCAAATAGTTTTGAGTAAAATCCTTTAACCAAAAAAGCAGGATAGAGAGGCTGAGTGAATGTGGTGTGGACTCTGTGAATGAGGGTTATTGTGTCAGAGACGCTGTAGAAGGACAGAGTTCCTGCACTGTGATCCACGTACACTCCTATTCTACAGGAGCTGGAGACTGCAGGGAGTTCAGTCTGTTTGTTATTATGCCAGAATGAGCTACTGGATTCAGAGCAGGACAAACTCCAGGACTGATCATTATGTCCAAATCTACACTCATCTCCCTGTCCCTTCCTGCTGATGCTCTCATATGACACTGATATTTCCACCTCACCACTCCACTTAACCTCCCAGTAACAGCGTCCACACACACTCTCTCTACACAACACCTGAGAATGATCATCAAATCTGTCTGGATGATCAGGATACGGCTGGACTGTTTTAGTGTATTGAATCACTCTGTTCCCTTCAGACAGTACCAGGCTTTTATTCACTGTGTTGGGATCCATAGAGAGCTGACAGGAATCTGTTTAAGATAAAAAGTCATAAAAATAAAACACCAGAGGTTTATTACATTTAGGATTTCATATACATGAAAAGTAACAATAATGATGTTAGATACTTTATGAAAAAGCTACACAACATCTGCCTCACTGTTAACATCATAGAGTAACATTATTGTGTTGTGTGTCCCGTGTGTGTTTGGAGTTGACCAGCGGAAATTATAGTTGGTTAAAAAAAAATGTAGAATTGGAAGGTCAAAACACATTTCTTAGTTTTTAGTCCTGTTCAAATGTTTTAAAGATTCTTTTCAGCAGCTTTATCACAAACTGTACTGCTAAAGGTCAGTGTTAAGTATTGTTTCTCTGTCAAAGCAAGCTAGCAGCCCAGAGAGAAACATAGTGTCAACCCAGATCCGGGCCACATCTTGTACATGTGGATTCCACCTGTACCAGATGTGAGCCGGATCTGTCCTTGGAAATCTGTCTGCGACAGCAAAATCCAGCCAAAAATCGTGTAGTGTGAGCCTGCCTCAAGGTAAACCAAACTTTTGAGTAAATGTCTTTCATGTAAATCAAGAGTGTTGTATGCAGTTTAGTCTGATTGTTGGTATTTAATAAGAACTAAAGTCTGTCTTTTTAACTACATGATCATAGAGACTTACGTTGGAGGAACTCCTCATGGGTCTTGGGTTCAGGGGTGGGAAAGATGTTAATGTGTCTCACTATGGAATTCATCAGATATTTTATAGTAAATATTGTAAAATAATATAAAATAAGTTTAATTATAAATCATTTTGGTAACACTTTAGTATGGGGAACAGATTCACCATTAACTACGAATTTTACCTCAATAAACCCCTAATTTACTGCTTATTAATAGTTAATAAAGTAGTTTTTTGTAGCATTTAAGTTTATGTGTTAGGTAGGATTAAGGAATGTATAAGAATAAGGCATTAATTTGTGCTTTATAAGTACTAATAAACAGCCAATATCCTACTGTAGTAATATGCATGGTAATAAGCAACTAGTTAATAGTGAGAATTTAACCCTAAACTAAAGTGTTACCAACATTTTAGAATATTTTAAATATGCATTGTTTTTTTTACATGACATCATGTGATGCATATCAGGAAATGTAAAGCTTACCTCTGACAGATATCTTTTCTATTTCCTCTCTGCAGAAATGCTCCAGTTTCTCTCTCAGATGAGACACAGATTTACAGAAATCATCAAAAGAGAGACAAGAATAGAAAGTGATGCTGGGTGAGTCTGTAGATCCAGGAGGGACAGAGAGAGACTGGAAACTCTACAGAGACACAAAGACACAATAGAAACACCAGCTAAAACATGCAAATATTTGATAGAAAACACAATCTCTTCTCTTCCTAAAGACTGTCCTGTTTTTCAGATCTCTGTTACCTGAAGGAAATGGATGTGATTGTCTGTGTGTGAAAGCTGCTCCAGCTCAGCATCTCTCCTCCTCAGATCATCAATCTCCTGCTCCAGTCTCTTCAAGAGTCCTTCAGCTCGACTCACTGCAGCCTTTTCCTGATCTCTGATCAGCTGTGTCACCTCAGAGCGGCTTCTCTCAATGGAGCGGATCAGCTCAGTAAAGATCCTCTCACTGTCCTTCACTGCTGCCTGTGCAGAGCGCTGTTAGGACACACAGAGAGAGACACATTAGAGTCAGTCCATTCACTCAGCTCTTACTGGTCCCTCACACAGCCTGTTCCCCACAGTGGGCTTCTGTGGGACTGGAAAGAGCTCCAGCACTGGCTCCTCACTGACTGATTGAGTCCTAACTGAGTCTGAAACAGCTCTTCCAGCAGCCAGCAGTTGTTCTTCTGCTCAAAACTCACCTTGTGAGACTCCACAGCCTCTCTCAGCTCCTCAAGCTCCTTCAGTTTCTCCTCATAGTTTTGGCTGAATTTTCTCTGGGTTTCCTCCAACTGTTTCTATAGAATTTGGAGTATACAATCAGCTCATTACATGTGAAAATGTCACAAAGAACTGTTTCAAATAAGAGCAAATAAATGGAGAAATTATATTATTTGTCTCTTTTAAGAACTGTTTGAAAATCTTTGATTATAGATAGCCTGTAATTGTGAAGAGACATTTATTATTCAGCATAACTCCTACTCATAGTTCAAACCTGTTTTTCAGTCCTCTCTGCTGCAGCTGATACAATCTCGTGGTTTTTGTGTTCATCCATTGTACACAGATAACATATACAGTTCTGATCAGTACGACAGTAAATCTCCAGTAGTTTCTCATGTAGAGGGCAGATCATCTCATGTAGTCGTCCAGTGGCGTTCATGACTTTATGTTGCTTTCTAGAGTGAAATTCTTCATGACGTTCAAAATGGGTGTGACAGTAAGATTCCAGACACTCCAGACAGGACTTGATGGCTTTGTTTTTGTCCCCAGTACAGACGTCACACTCCACATCTCCAGATTCAGTGTAACATTGAGCAGGACGAGCAGCTTGTAGTTTTGCCTTCTTGAGTTTCTCCACCACTTCAGCCAGCATGGTGTTTTTACCTAAAACAGGTCTTGGAGTGAAGGTCTGTCTGCACTGAGGGCAGCTGTAGACTCCCTTCTGATCATCCTGATCCCAGCAGCCTGTAATACAGCTCATACAGTAACTGTGTCCACAGGGAATGGCCACTGGATCCTTCAGTAGATCCAGACAGATTGAACAGCTGAACTGATCCTGAGCCAAAGAAACACTGGATTCTGCCATTATATTTCAAACACTCACAGACAGAGAGACATCCATAACAACATCCATAACAACAGCTTAGTTTCGATTTCTCTGAACTGAAACATTTCCTGGTTTTAAAACGTGTGCAAATGTGCTAGTCATATAGTATACACGACCGCTAGATGGCAGTCTTATACAGAAACTCGCTATAAGAGTTTATGAGACTAGATACATACATAGATATAATTTTATATTAAAAATCTGTTATTTATGCTGATTGTAACACTCATTCTGTTCTTTTCCCCACAGAATTATCAAGTATCTGAAAGCTGTTTACATTCTTCTTTGTGAATGAGAGACCCTTTGAATGTAAGTTACGTTTACACTTATGCATTTGGCAGACAGTTTTGTCCAAAGCAACTTGCATTGCATTCAAGGTATACATTACATCAGATCATGCATTCCCAGAATCGAACGCAGTACCATTCTGCTGTCTGAGCTACAGGAAAGCTTTGGCTTACTGTTTTTGTATATATACAAATAGTTGTTGAGGGTTTAAGGATCTGGGTTTAGGGGTTTGTAGGGTGTAGGGTGTAGGGCAAAAGGAAGTGAATGGAAATTCTCATAATTTTTGCCCTAGCAGCCGTTTTTAAAAACACTGTCAGCAAATAAAACCTGACCAGACACGAGTCTTCAGTCCATTGCGACACATACTTCAGAGAACGATTACAGCAGCACCTGTCCTGGACTTCATCAGCTCTCGGGGATGATTCGGATCAATGTTCAAAGAGTCAAAACTGGACATGTGATCATTTGTCCACCATTCAGTTTAATTGTGATTCCTCCATGTGTGTGTGTATGTTGACAGCTACCAAAATAAGAGACCAACACAACATTTGATTATTGATCTGAAACTGACTGCAGTTTTGTGAAGTGCTTGCAGAATGAGAGCGACACCGCAGATCCTTGTCTTCTCATGATAGAAGTAATGTTACAAATCATCTTTAATTTAGGTTGTAATTCCATTAAGTGAATGTGTTGTGGGCTCCCTCTCTCTAAATAATGTCAATAAGAGGTCATTTATGTAAGGGGTTTGAGGACATTGCAGGAATAGAGAGAATAAGTTAGTTTCTTAAATGCATTTATTCAGTAGTTCATTGAATGTGATCTGCTAGAACTGCATGTATATACACTCTTTGAAGATATAGAGATGTCAGCTCTAAATAATGAAAAGAAAAATCGCTTTTAATTCTTTTGTTCTGTCAGGTGAAGAAAATATAGTTGATAGTTGAAATATAGTAAGTGTAACTTGTAAATAAAAAATGATTAATATTGTGCTGATAATATTTGGAGTAAACATAATAAACCATGTCAAAATTTAAACATGACAATGATATCTTGAGAATATCTCTCACAATATTATTTGTAGAATCTCTGCATATAATCTCTATATTGTTAGATCACAGAGCGTCATTTTTGAGTCCTGTCCTGTCCAACTTGTAGTAGCTCTAAACCCTGGATAGAGAGGCTGAGTGAATGTGGTGTGGACTCTGTGAATGAGGGTCATTGTGTCAGAGACGCTGTAGAAGGACAGAGTCCCTGCACTGTGATCCACATACACTCCTATTCTACAGGAGTTGGAGACTCCAGGGAGTTTAGCCTGTTTGTTATTATGCCAGAATGAGCTACTGGATTCAGAGCAGTACAAACACCAGGACTGATCATTATAACCAAATGCACATTCATCTCCCCGTCCCTTCCTGCTGATGCTCTTATATGACACTGATATTTCCACCTCACCACTCCACTTAACCTCCCAGTAACAGCGTCCACACACACTCTCTCTACACAACACCTGAGGATGACCGTCAAATCTGTCTGGATGATCAGGATACCACTGGACTTTGTCAGTGTATTTAATCACTCTGTTCCCTTCAGACAGTACCAGGTTTTTATTCACTGTGCTTGCATCCAAAGCGTGTCGATGGGAATCTGATGAAAATAAAACACATAATCTGCATTTATCAAGTAATACATGACTTCCAGTCATAAAAATAAAACACGTATTCACAAAACATTTTATCTTACCACTAAGAGTTCTCCTAAATAGCAGTAAAAGTTATTAGTAAAGAGTTTCCTCTTAAAACGTATTCACAAAGATGCTGAGTCCAACAGAGAGAAGTCTTAAAGGGACAGTTCACCCAAAAATGAAAATTCTGTCATCATTTACTCACCCTCAAATTGTTCCAGACCTGTATAAATGTCTTTGTTCTGTTGTACACAAATGAAGATATTTTGAAGAATGTTGGTAACCAAACTATGGTAGTCAATGGGGTCCGATATCTGCTTGGTTACCAACATTCTTCCACATATTCCTTTGTGTACAGTATGCAAAGACATTTATACAGGTTTGGAACAATTTGAGAGTGAGTAAACAATGACAGAATTTTTATTTTTGGGTGAACTATCCCTTTAAGCTAAGAGTAAGGGTGGGGTTGATATAATATAATATAAATAATAATAATAGGCTACAGTGCATCCGGAAAGTATTCACAGCGCTTCACTTTTTCCACATTTTGTTATGTTACAGCCTTATTCCAAAATGGATTAAATTCATTATTTTTTCCCTCAATTCTACAAACAATACCTCATAATGACAATGTGAAAGAAGTTTGTTTGAAATCTTTGCACATTTATTAAAAATAAAAAAATCACATGTACATAAGTATTCACAGCCTTTGCCATGACACTCAAAATTGAGCTCAGGTGCATCCTGTTTCCACTGATCATCCTTGAGATGTTTCTACAACTTGATTGGAGTCCACCTGTGGTAAATTTAGTTGATTTGACATGATTTGGAGGCACACACCTGTCTATATAAGGTCCCACAGTTAACAGTGCACAAACCAAGCCATGATGTCCAAGGAATTGTCTGTAGACCTCCAAGACAGGATTGTATCGAGGCAGAGATCTGGGGAAGGGTACAGAAAAAATTCTGCTGCATTGAAGGTCCCAATGAGCACAGTGGCCTCCATCATCCATAAATGGAAGAAGTTTGGAACCACCAGGACTCTTCCTAGAGCTGGCCGCCCGGCCAAACTGAGCGATCGGGGGAGAAGGGACCAAGAACCGGATGGTCACTCTGACAGAGCTCCAGCATTTCTCTGTGGAGAGAGGAGAACCTTCCAGAAGAACAACCATCTCTGCAGCACTCCACCAATCAGGCCTGTATCGTAGAGTAGCCAGACGGCACATGACAGCCCGCCTGGAGTTTGCCAAAAGGCACCTGAAGGACTCTCAGACCATGAGAAACAAAATTCTCTGGTCTGATGAAACAAAGATTGAACTCTTTGGCCTGAATGGCAAGCGTCATGTCTGGAGGAAACCAGGCACCACTCATCACCTGGCCAATACCATCCCTACAGTGAAGTATGGTGGTGGCAGCATCATGCTGTGGGGATGTTTTTCAGCGGCAGGAACTGGGAGACTAGTCAGGATTGAGGGAAAGATAAATGCAGCAATGTACAGAGACATCCTTGATGAAAACCTGCTCCAGAGCGCTCTGGACCTCATACTGGGGCGAAGGTTCATCTTCCAACAGGACAACAACCCCTAAGCACACAGCCAAGATAACAAAGGAGTGGCTACGGGACAGCTCTGTGAATGTCCTTGAGTGGCTCAGACAGAGCCCAGACTTGAACCCGATTGAACATCTCTGGAGAGATCTGAAAATGGCTGTGCACTGACGCTCCCCATCCAGCCTGATGGAGCTTGAGAGGTCCTGCAAAGAAGAATGGGAGAAACTGCCCAAAAATAGGTGTGCCAAGCTTGTAGCATCATACTCAAAAGACTTGAGGCTGTAATTGGTGCCAAAGGTGCTTCAACAAAGTATTGAGCAAAGGCGTAGTATTGAGTGAATACTTATGTACATGTGATTTTTTTTTATTTTATTTTTAATAAATATGCAAAGATTTCAAACAAACTTCTTTCACGTTGTCATTATGGGGTATTGTTTGTAGCATTGAGGAAAAAAATAATGAATTTAACCCATTTTGGAATAAGGCTGTAACATAACAAAATGTGGAAAAAGTGAACCACTGTGTATACTTTCCAGATGCACTGTATATATTATATATAATAATATAATAGTTACATAATAAACTTGTAGCTAAGGTTCAGGTAAATGTTTAATTGTCCATCTGATTAGTAAAATAAATGTATGACTTTGCAAATCAATTAAAATAATTTACAACAACTGCAAACAACTAATGAATTGTGATTTTTATCACAGAATGTTGTTTATTATGATGCATAAATCTCAATTTTAACAATGAAAAGTAATATACAGTCATGCGTGCAACAACAATAATGTGCATAGTTCTGATCTACTGTCTTAATATAATATAACTTATTCTTAATCATAATATAATTAGTTTCTATTAATATTGAAGGCTATATGCTTAATATGTAGCTCTGTTTGACACATTTTGTATCGGATAACACTCCTTTGTTATCTTGGCTGTGTGCTTAGGGTTGTCCCTGCTCCATGTTTCTGCCTCACTGTTATCAACACCATAACATCATTGTGTTGGTGTGTCTTTGTGTGTTTGGAGTTAACCAGCAGAAATTATAGTTAGTTAAAAATTTTGAATTGAAAAGTGAAATCACATTTTCTATTTATTTTTAGTCCTGTTCAAATGTTTTAAAATCTCGTTTCAGCAGCTGTACAAACTCAGCAGAACACATATGAAGATATTTTTGATGAAATCCGAGAGGTTTCTCTCTTTTTTTTTTTTGCGTACAAAAAGTATCCTCTTCGCTTCATAAAATTAAGGTTGAACCATTATTCACATGGACTATTTTAACGATGTCTTTACTACCTTTCTGGGCCTTGAAAGTGGTAATGGCATTGCTGTCTATGAGAGGATCAGAAAGCTCTCGATTACGAAATGATCGTAAGATCAAATGTAGGATGGTTTCTATGCAACATTTTATAAATGCAGCCCCAGGACTTTTTTAGTTAACTAACCCAGTAAGTTAAACTAGCTATCATATGATTATTACTGATTTGATGTATAGTTAATCGTACTTTGAATATTTACAGAGTAAATGTGTCTCATGTAAATCAAGAGTTGTATGCAGTTCAGTTTGGTTGTTGATATAATAGGAACTAAAGGCTGTATGATTATAGAGACTTACATTGAAGGAAGTCCTCATGTGTCTTGGGTTCAGGGGTGGGAATGATGTTAATGTTTCTCACTGTGGAAACCAACAGACATTTTGTAGTAAATATTGTAAAATAATATTAAATTAATATATAAAACATTTCTGAATTATTTAAATAAGCATTGCTACATGACAACATATGATACATGTTAGGAAACACTTACCTTTACCAGATATCATTTTTATCTCCTCCCTGAAGAAATGCTCCAGTTTTTCTCTCATATGAGACACAGATTTACAGAAATCATCAAAAGAGAGACGAGAACAGAAAGTGATGCTGGGTGAGTCTGTAGATCCAGGAGGGACAGAGAGAGACTGGAAACTCTACAGAGACACAAAGACACAATAGAAACACCAGCTAAAACATGCAAATATTTGATAGAAAACACAATCTCTTCTCTTCCTAAAGACTGTCCTGTTTGTCAGATCTCTGTTACCTGAAGGAAATGGATGTGATTGTCTGTGTGTGAAAGCTGCTCCAGCTCAGCATCTCTCCTCCTCAGATCATCAATCTCCTGCTCCAGTCTCTTCGAGAGTCCTTCAGCTCGACTCACTGCAGCCTTTTCCTGGTCTCTGATCAGCTGTGTCACCTCAGAGCGGCTTCTCTCAATGGAGCGGATCAGCTCAGTAAAGATCCTCTCACTGTCCTTCACTGCTGCCTGTGCAGAGCGCTGTTAGGACACACAGAGAGAGACGCATTAGAGTCAGTCCATTCACTCAGCTCTTACTGGTCCCTCACACAGCCTGTTCCCCACAGTGGGCTTCAGTGGGACTGGAAAGAGCTCCAGCACTGGCTCCTCACTGACTGATTGAGTCCTAACTGAGTCTGAAACAGCTCTTCCAGCAGCCAGCAGTTGTTCTTCTGCTCAAAACTCACCTTGTGAGACTCCACAGCCTTTCTCAGCTTCTGAAGATCCTTCAGTTTCTTCTGGATTCCCTGCTGGTCTTTTATTTTCATCTTAACCAATTGTCTCTGTAGGAATAACAAATAAAAATGAATCTGATAAATCATATTGCATAAAAAGTAATTGCCTCAAGTAAAAAATTAGATCCTTGGGAGATCCGAGGAAATAACTGCTTGGAAAACGATCTCGGAATGCAGATATTATGGGATTAAAGTTTTTTTAATTTTTATTAGGCGGCACAACTATTTGTTATATCATACCTGTTTTTCAGTCCTCTCTGCTGCTGCTGATATCATGTAATGATTTTTGTGTTCATCCATTGTACACAAATAACATATATAGTGCTGATCAGTACGACAAAAAATCTCCAGTAGTTTCTCATGTTGAGGGCAGATCATCTCCTGCAGTTGTCCAGTGGCGTCCATCAGATTGTGTCTCTTACCTTTGAAGAGAGTCTCATGTTGTTCAAGGTGATTTTGACAGTAAGAGTTCAGACACACCAGACAGGACTTGATGGCTTTATATTTTCTCCCAGTACAAACGTCACACTCCACATCTCCAGATTCAGCGTAACATTGAGCAGGACGAGCAGCTTGTAGTTTTGCCTTCTTGAGTTTCTTCACCACTTCAGCCAGCATGGTGTTTTTACCTAAAACAGGTCTTGGAGTGAAGGTCTGTCTGCACTGAGGGCAGCTGTAGACTCCCTTCTGATCATCCTGATCCCAGCAGCCTGTAATACAGCTCATACAGTAACTGTGTCCACAGGGAATGGCCACTGGATCCTTCAGTAGATTCAGACAGATTGAACAGCTGAACTGATCCTGAGCCAAAGAAACACTGGATTCTGCCATTGTATTGCACAGACAGAGAGGCATTCACAACAGTTTGACAGCAGCTTGAGTTTCGATTTCACTGAACTGAAACATTTCCTGGTTTTAAAACGTGTGCAAATCTGTGCAAATGTGCCGGTCATATAATATACACGACCACTAGAAGGCAGTCTTATACAGATAGATACTAGATAGATAGCCTATATTGCCAAAAGTATTGGGAAACCCCTCCAAATCATTGAATTCAGGTGTTCCAATCACTTCCATGGCCACAGGTGTATAAAATCAAGCACCTAGGCATGCAGACTGCTTCTACAAACATTTGTGAAAGAATGGGTCACTCTCAGGAGCTCTGTGAATTCAAGCGTGGTACCGTGATAGGTTGCCACCTGTGCAATAAGTCCATTCGTGAAATTTCCTCACTACTAAATATTCCACGGCCAACTGTTAGTGGTATTATAACAAAGTGGAAGCAATTGGGAACAATAGCAACTCAGCCATGAAGTGGTAGGCCACGTAAAATCACAGAGTGGGGTCAGCGCATGCTGAGGTGCACAGTGTGCAGAAGTCACCAACTTTCTGCAGAGTCAATAGCTACAGACCTCCAAACTTTGTGTGGCCTTCAGATTAGCTCAAGAACAGTGCGTAGAGAGCTTCATGGAATGGGTTTCCATGGCCGAGCAGCTGCATCCAAGCCTTATATCACCAAGTGCAATGTAAAGCATCTAGCTTCCGCCAGATCGGAAAAAAACTTAACTGGTGTGCAATGTCGTCAGATGTAGCGTAAGCATTTTGAACTGCGAGAGGCACTACACTTTTCCCGTAAGTTGAATATGGAAGGCGATCTGGTGGAAGCTAGATAATTTACTTTTTAAAGTTTTAAATAATATTTTTCTTACACAAACGCATCGCTTCGCTTCAGAAGGCCTTTATTAACCCCCCGGAGCCGTGTGGAGCAGTTATATGATGGATAGATGCACTTTTATGGACTTCAAAAACGGAGCAACAATTCACTGCCATTATAAAGCTTGGAAGAGCCAGGACATTTTTAATATAACTCTGATTTTATTCGTCTGAAAGAAGAATGTCATATACACCTAGGATGACTTGAGGTTGAGTAAATCATGGGCTAATTTTTATTTTTGGGTGAACTAACCCTTTAATGCTTCAGCATACCAAGACATTTTGGACAATTTCATGCTCTCAACTTCATGGGAACAGTTTGGGGATGGCCCCTTCCTGTTCCAACATGACTGCGCACCAGTGCACAAAGCAAGGTCCATAAAGACATGGATGAGCGAGTTTTGTGTGGAGGAACTTGACTGGCCTGCACAGAGTCCTGACCTCAACCCGACAGAACACCTTTGGGATGAATTAAGCGGAGAATGCGAGCCAGGCCTTCTAATCCAACATCAGTGCCTGACCTCAGAAATGCGCTTCTAGAAGAATGGTAAAAAATTAAACACACTCCTTCCCAGAAGAGTTGAAGCTGTTATAGCTGCAAAGGGTGGGCCAACTCCATATTAAACCCTACGGATTAAGAATGGGATGTCATTAAAATTCATGTGCATGTCAAGGCAAGCGTCCCAAAGCTTTTGGCAATATAGTATAGATAGATAGTTAAAAAATTGTAAAAAATTGTTTACCTGCATGTCGTGTGAATATGACCATTAACCATAGACTGTAAAAAAAAAAAATATATATATATATATATATATATGAATGTCGCACCTTCACTCTCTTCCATTGTAGAAAAGTGAAGCTGCCAATGTCCCAATAAGGCGCTGACATCTTATGCTGATTCGGGACCTGAGTCTGCAAAGTAGTGAACTCGGGACCCGAGTCTGCTAAATAGTAAAGTGAAGTGGAGCCGCGGTATCAAGACCCTAGATCAAGATCTATCTATCAACCACCCTGAGTACCCAGAGTACTCTAGCATCCGCATAGCAACACCCTAGCAACCACCCTGAGTACCTGAGCAACACCTTAGCAACCACCCCAAGTACCCTAGCAACTGCATAACAACATCCTAGCAACCACCCAGAATACCATAGCAACCGATTGTATTGCCTTCAAAAACTTAAAATGTAAACCTTAAAACTACTTTAAACTTCAAAGTCAAACTGAAAAACCGAAAAACTTCAAGCTGTTCACAGTTATTTTAAACTTTCAGACCTGGCTTTCTCAAGCCAACATCAAAGTTTGTCATCAAACTTTACTCATTTAGTTATTATTTATTATTGACCTTGAACTTATTAAATTAAAATCCAAGGGCTTACTTTAAGTAAATATATTAGGGTAGATGAACTACTGTTCATCCAAAATACACAGATAACATATACAGTTCTGATCAGTATGAGAGAAAATCTCCATTAGTTTCTCATGTTGAGGGCAGATCATCTCCTGCAATCGTCCAGTGGCGTCCATCACTTAATGTCGCTTTCTATAGTGAAATTCTTCATGACGTTCAAGTCTGACAATAAGATTCCAGACACGTCACGTCAGCCAGGACTCTAGTTATTATTTATTATTATTATTGACCTAACTTATTAAATTACTATAAGTAAATATATTAGGGCAAAGAGGTTCAGCTGACAAAAAAGTTGGGGAATCCCTGCATTGCATGTAAATATGAAATGTGAATTTTAATGCGTTTGAAAAACAAAAGCCTTCCATAGACAGTAATACATGGTTAAATGACTCACTGAGTGATCATTCAAATGCTTTGTGGCTCTCCGTTTTCAGTGATAGTCACATGACTACAAACCTGGAAGAGCTTCTGAAAGTATGTAGAGTTTTTTAGAAAGGAAAATTTAAAAGATAACAAAGAAGTAGAATCATCATTGTGAGAATAACATAAACGTAATCAATAGAAAACTAGTCTGATTATGGGTATTTTAAAATGTAATATAATCTAGTACTTCATTTTTGGAATCTGATTATGTAATCCAGATTACATGCAATTAGTTCCTACCCAGCCCTGTTAATAGATAGATAGATAGATAGATAGATAGATAGATAGATAGATAGATAGATAGATAGATAGATAGATAGATAGCATATCAACTCAGAAGTAAAAATTCTACCTCTGACTGACCTTTGGACATGCCTTAAGATTCACAAGAACAGCTAAAAGAACATTTTATAGCACCGTGACTTCTTTAAATTTTTAATAATGAGCAGCATTATGCATTGATAAAGTTTTTTGTAGGATACATTAAAGCAAATGTATTCATTTTTTATTTTACATGTACGTTTATCAACCTTGAACTCTGAACTAAATTTACCGTTTCACAACTGGGTTTTCAGTTTTACAGACAGTGAACCAACGCAAATAGTTTCGTGTAGATTAAGATTATCCCGCGCGCCCTCACCACGGGAACAGCAGGAGGTGCGCGCGAGGCTACGGATCTTCAGAAGTTTTGCCATTCAAACCGTGCGGGGGGCGGAGCCAACAGGCAGCGAGCCGACTCAGCGCAGTCGCTGCAAACTTGGCAGGACACGGAGCCTTCGCTGTTTACCGAGGCGCGTGTCACACCGGCATACAAAGTGACCTCGCGCCGTGTCTTCATATCCCTTCACGAAGCGCGCCTCGCGAGTCACTGCGCTCGTGGAAGAGAACACTTTTTCTTGCTCTCGCGACTGGCAGTGGGACACATGATAGTTTCCAACATCTGTATGGTCTGAAACAAAGACTTGTCTCTGCGCGAGAGAGAAACAAACTGGCTTCAGGGGTCTAGAGATCAGTGAGATGCAGTGAGGGGCAGCATGACACTTTTCACTGACACGTATGGTTCGGCTCGTCGACTCCTATGAAGACCTCAGAGATTTATAATTATAAAGACAATGGATAACTTTTTCACCGAGGTAAGTTGGATATGAAAATACTATTTTCATGTTGGTATAACAAGGAGTTTTTGCTGTTTCTGTTTCAGAAAACAAAATACATGAAAGATATAACAAATCTCGTTGGGGAAATAACCGACTGTAGCCTATATATATAGTTTGTATATATATATATATATATATATATATATATATATATATATATGTTTGTACGTTTGATGTTCAGGACTGCGCGCGCGACTCCTTAACCCTCACATCTCCCTCACTGTCCCGGTTCTGAATGGTTTGGGTCGTTCCCAGAGGAGATCGCAGGCATTTCCTTACCTTTCTTCACCTTTCTTCTCGTTTCCTCGTCTACATCCCGGCGCTATTATTAGAAGTATTCACTGTACACTGGCTGAATTAAGAAGTAGTGTTTTATTAGTGATAACTTTATACAAAGCATGGCATTTATATATAGCATTTAATAACAATAATAATAATATAAATTTTGTGTTATAAAATAGTAGTATAATATAAATTACATAAATAAATAGAAATTTTTGTTATTTTTTATTTTATTTTATTAAATGGGTCATTCTTGGTATTCTGTGCCTTTTGGCCATCATAAAATGTAGAAAATCGAACTTTTCAAAATACATTTTTGTGTAGTCATGATGGGGTGATGTAAAACATTTGGAAAAACCTATTCTGGTCAAGCTCAGGTAAATAAATTTAACCATTTATTAAACAAAATAAATGAAATGGAAGATCAAAAATGACCACCCAGTTAGGGACAGATACAAATGCCTAAAATGCATTTTTGTTTACTATTTAAAGTACTGCATTATTGATACTCTTGTAAAAATGTCATTGTCACTGAATTATTAGTGGGGTTTGTGCTGATTTTATTAAATTAATGTAAAAACTGCTTAACAGGGTGGACAAAATAATAACAGGGTGGACAAGTTGTATAAAAAATGGATGGATGGATGATTTCCTATCGCTCGTGTACAAGCAGATACAATTTTACTTTATTTTGAACTGGATTTAGATGGGAAACAATATGTAAAACATTGCCAACAGACTTTAAATGCACCACTTCAACTTTAAACATAAATTACTTTCACAATCACTATGTATATTCTCAGTGTCCACTCTGTCCTCAGATATAACAGAGTGGACATTCTGATCTAAAATCAGCATAAAAGGTTTATCAAATGAAGAACTGCATGGTCTTAATATGATTTTTCTACTAATTTTTTTCATATTTCGCTTAATAGGGTGGACGTACTAAGATTGACCACATTCAATTTCAAAGATGAAATTGGTAAAAAAAAATAGACAGTTAAAAAAAACAAGGATCTCACTCACTTGCTCAAGTTGTTTTCCCTCCAAAGAAGTGATGAGTGCTTTATATGATGTAATTTAATCTTTCCAAGTTTCATTTAAAGGGAAAGTAGTAAAAATTGATTATAATTGATTATAATTGTTAAAATAAATGTAATAATTAAAAAAAAAAAAAAGTACATTAGAGAGAATCATTACTGATATACCCAACAATGTAAAAACATTGGGGGGGAAAATCAATAGTAAGTGTTATATTTATCATGAAAATGGGATACACAGGCCTGTGGACATAGGAAAATTGGTGATATGTGGTGGTTCAAAATGCTGTAAAATGTTTCAAATTATTTTTTAATCAACTTAAATATGCTAAGAGTTTAAATGGTGTTGTTAATAACTAAGAAAGGTTTAAAATTGGCAGTAAGATAATAATCTTGTGGACACAAAAGGCACAGAATCCCTGGAATTACCCATATTGTCATATTTTTTTTAAATAATACTGCAAAGTTTTTTTTTAAAAAAGTTTTTTATTAAATATAACATTCAATAAAAATAAATAATTATTATAAAGTATATTACTTATTTTTGTTATATTAAATATAATATTTTAAATATAATCATATTTTTATAGAAATGTATGTTATATGGAAATGAAATGAATCCATAACAGTGTTACCAAAAGTTAATTTTGGGGAATGCTTGTCAGGACTGGTGTTGATGGAAATGAGACAATAGTATTATTCATCCCTCATGACCTGACTGTGAAATGAGTGCAAGATGATGATCAGTAGCACGAGCCGCTCCCTTGAGCCGATGCCACATGAATCACAAGTGAAGGCTTCTAATATTGGCTTGAGGTGGATCATTAGTCCTTCAGATTGTGTTTTTCACCTGTGAAGGCATGGCCCTAATTAAATAAATCATCTCAATAAAACTTCTCACCTGTACCAGCTCAGAAACACGTGCTGCTTCTGAAATCACATACTGTGTATAGTAGGTATTACATTTGGTTTGAAACAAACTTCGCGACCTTTAAAAAAAAAAGTATGTTCTATATATCAATGTGGGTAGTATGAATGAAATTCAGATGTACAAAATCCGCTGTGTTGTTACTGTCACATGTCCTACAATCGTCAGTTGCCTTGCTTCACTAGTTATGTTTCCACCACCGTTTTTATGTGCATTTTGAGTCATCGCATTAGAAACAAGTGATGGAAACGCCAAATTTCGGGCTTTTTACACTTGCTTAAGGTGGTTTTTGACCTGTGAAAAAGAGTTAATAATGTGAGATGGAAACGCATTTGCCGAATAAATTCTGATGTAGCGAACATTAAACCCACGTGACTAATCGGCTGTTTCCGCTGATGGTGTTTTATTTACTGTTGGTTACTAGGTTACCAATACCACCATCATCCGCTCAAACAGCTTGATGGAAACGCACTTAATTCTCATTTGTGAACTTTGGAAAGACTCGCTTCACATTTAGATGGAAACCCAGCTACGGCCATTCACAAATCCTCTCCCGTGGCCTAATGGGATAGTAAAGTGTCAATTGAATGCGCACTTCAGAATCTCTGTGGAAGTAGTAGGTCATCCTGGTACTTTTCACGTACTATATTTCGAGTACTGTGTATTCGGATATACTACTCAGTTGGCGTACTGTTTTTCACATACTATATAGAGTAGTGTTCTATTTCGGACGCAGCGATAGAGTTTATATTAGAGTTTCAGATGGTCAGAAAGGGAAGCACAAAAATCAGGGAGCTCCAACTGCACCAACTTTACACAATAGTGTCAAATGTCCGCCGGCTGCTGCATATCTAGCCTGCGAATCGGTTCTGGACAAAAGAAGCAGTCTTTAAAAAGAGACAGCGCTGTGTGTGCGGAAACAGATTCAGCCGAAACATGCGTGCGGAATGTGGGGAAGAGCTGAGCTCGTGAATGCCTGTCTCACACACGCTGCTCTTCTACATGACTGACCTCAGAGATAGAGAGACCATATGATTCCTGTCTCACACACTTCAAACTTCACAGAGTGAGATTTTACATACAAATCTGCCCTATTGCCATTTTCTTCAGTATTTTGGTCTAGCATGGATGCACACACATTTCTGTTTGCAGTTATGGTCGCAGGCCTGCATGTCCGTTTTGCTTTAGGTGTGTTTGTGTATGGCCGTATTTGCACAGCAGTGTCGCTGAGGTTATTGCCTCCCTGCAGTCTCTATAGGCGGAGCTTCAAAGGTGAAGCTCTTTATTTTCCTGTGAATTGGCCAATCAGAGTCGCAGGTACTGTTTGACAGTTGTATTTTAGTGAAGAGGAGTGGCACTCTGGGAAAACAAACACTCCAGGTTATTCTTTTTTTCCTGAAACAAAAGTCTCAAAGGTTTGGAGATGCTTTGGGTGCAATTGTGAAGTCTCATATATTAATTATTATAATTATTAATTATCTTTAAGATTATAACTCTATATCCCCAAAAAGGGGTTTTGTCACATTTAAATAACTTAAATTTAAGTTATTTTATAACATTTGATAAAAATTTAAATAAAATGTTACACTTTGTCCTTAAAGTATGGAAAAGTAAACCCCCCACACACTTGGCTATGTACCCCCTTCTGGTTTTCTCATCTGCTTGGTGTCAAGTAATCCTTCTTGTCTCTCTCACAAACACACACACACACACACACGTACGTTAAATCTTGTGAGTAGCTTAATGATTACACAGTGTAGTGATTCAAAGCTGCTTTTAACAAGGAACTTAGAACAGGGAAACCCCTTAGCACCTACACTGATAAAGAGAAATACTGGAAGAGAAAACTGTTAGTGGATTAATTTTTTTTATTTGTCCTTTTTTTTCTTAAAGGGTGTGTGTGTTCCATATTTCTGTTAAACAGATAGCTCACCCAAAAATGAAAATCATTTACTTACCCTCCTGTTGTTTCAAACTTGTATGACTTTCATTTTTCATTGAATCACAAAAGGACACTTTTTGAATTATGTCCTGAATGAATGGGGACTGGTGCTTTCAAGTATCAGAAAGAAAGCAAAAGTGCCATAAAAGTGCTCTCATGTGTGATATTCCAAGCCTTCTGAAGGCATATGAGAGCTTTTGGTAAGAAACGAGACGACAATTTAAGTTGTTATTTACTAATAATCTTCTCCAGTGACCCATTGTGAATCTAAAGAATGATTCTTTTGAGCCATGAACTCAAGGAGAGCTGGGTCAGATGTCGAGAAGATGTGCATTATATTTCAAGCCTTCTGACAAGTCTAATGGGCTTGCTTTTAATGGTGCCTTTTCATATATTTTGAATCTTGAAAGCTTCAGTTTTTCCATTTATTGTAATTGCATGGAAATCATTGACCAGGTCATTCTCCAAATATCCCCTTTTGTGGTCCATAATAGTCATACAAGTTAGGAATGACATGAGGAATTTATTTTTAGGTAAACTATTCATTTAATCTTGAGTCATGTCAATTAACACGCAAACCCTAAAAGCCTAATTAGTCTGTTTGTTCCTGAATGACAAAATCATTATAATAACTAAACAAAGAGGAAGAAAACAAATGAACTTCCTTTTATGATTCATCACAATTGCAATCTCTTAGGCATCTAAACTGCGGCCAGGTGCAAAGTACGTCTGCATGCACATGCATACATGCACGAAGATGGTCTTTGTCTTTGTTCTGCCTAGTTTATACAGCTCTCTTTCCCTCGTTCACTCTCGTCGTGAAGTATAAACACACATTTTTCACTGTAGGAGAGAGAGAGAGAGAGAGAAAATGAGCGTGCTTTGGAAAAGTAGGTCAGGCAGTGAGTGTGCTTGAGGGGGTTTGATTGGTGAAATAAGTTATATGGTTATATTTCGAGGAGACCGGTCTGACTCTGAACACCAAGCTCAGGTCACCCTGCATGTGAGAGAGCTAAAGTTTGGATCTTTGGGTTCGAAGTATGCAGGAATGCCCTTCATCACTGGCCTGCCTTCCTGTTGACCCAAACGATATCTGATCCCTCACTTCCTGCAGCCAAATGAGAGAAAGAAAGAGGGACAGAGAAAGAGAGTTATGGAGAAGTGAGTGTGTGTGTGTGTGTGTGTGTGTGTGTGTGTGTGTGTGTGTGTGGTAAGCTCTAAACATGCACGGTAAGCAGCACTGAGATTACAGAGTAACTCTGGTCTGTTTCATCCTTTACTCCGCCCAGCCTGACCGCCCTCCAAAAGTCTGATATTATTTTAAGAGTTTAGATACACAATACAAGGACACACTCAGACATGCATGCACACAGTGCACTTTTTAACTTCAAAGTGAAGCTTTTCTTTCATCTGAACATGAAACAAAATTAGAAAGTCATTGATGTTTGATTTGGATGCTTTTGTGCATAAGTTGTGTGTGTGTGTGATGTTTTAGTTGGATTATTGCTACCTGTTTAAATTTGTGATTCCTTTGAGCCATCTATTTTTACACAGGAAGTGAATATTGGCCAGAAAACCTGGCAGACAGGTACACTACTGTTCAAAATTTTGGGCTGTTTTTAAATAATTTTTTTAAAGAAAATGATACTTTTATTTAGCAAGGACGCATTAAATTGATCAAAAGTGGTGGTAAAGACTTATATTCATCCTGAAAAAAAAAATCATAGTTTCCACAAAATTATTAAGCAGCACAGCTGTTGTATACAGTAAGAAATAAGAAATGTTTCTTGAGCACCAAATCAGAATATTAGATTTAGAATGAAGGATCATGTGACACTGAAGACTGGAGTAATGATGCTGAAAATTCAGCTTTGACATCACAGAAATAAATTACATTTAAAAAAATATTAAAATAGAAAACAGTTATTTTAAATTGTAATAATATTTCACAATATTACTGTTTTTACTGTAGTTTTGATCAAATAAATGCGGACTTAATGAGCATAAGAGAATTCTTTCAAAAACTTAAAAAAAAATCTTATTGACCCCAAACTTTTGAATGTATATTTGCTCTCACTCTTCCTCTGTTCTTCTCTCTTAGTAAACTACTTTTTTTTTTTACATTGTGTCAAATAACACAATGATTTTAACTCAACTTTGCGGAAACTGGATTGGCCATGGTTTCCAATTGGGCTAAAGTGTTCACATGACATTTTTATTGCTGAAATTAAACTTTTAATGTGCTTGTAAAAGCACTTATGAAAGGTTTTTGTGTAATTTAAAAAGGTAAGTTGGAAATCAGTGTAAATGTTTAAGCACACAGAATATTTTTAACTAGAGAGAGAATTATGAATATGATTGGAGTATTTAGAAACTGTAATGCGTGAACAATAAACTGGTTGAGCAGTTCTAATCGTCTAATGTTTGCTGATAAACACAAGACATGTTTAAAGCTGCTTAACTCGAAATATGCTTCTGTCAAGGAAAACAGATACACACTCAAGTTCAATGTCTTAACCACCAGACACATCCCTGGATATCCCCAAAATGAGATTTTGTAAGATTTAGCAATCTTCATTTTTGTCCTTTAAGTAATTTCACACATACTTAACAAAACAATGGACAATTCAAAAGTTTCTTAACATGAATTTCTTAACATGGCTCTAGAGATGCACTACACATTAACCTATCTTGTGGAGAAACGTGTTTTCTGTCGAGTTCACCATTAAGTGCTTGAGTCAAATGTTGGGATACTATGTCACTGTGCGTCCTGGTTTACTGCAGAGATGGTGAATTGGATTAGAGGCCCAGAATTCCTGAGATAAACTTGGTTTAGGGAGGAAAACAGCTTCCTGTTTGTGTGGGTTAGAGATGCACTAACTTGATGGGGCTGACTCTGAGTTTTGAGCTTTTAAAGTCTTTTGAAACTAGAGCAAATCCAATACAGAGCTGATTTCTTTTTCAGCAGTAAACACTGACTGTTAATACTCAAAACACTCCATGCAAACTTATCCGTATTGCAACGGCATGCAGTCCTTATGCTGCTTACCGGAAAGGATCAGTCATCTTTAACTGATTTCCTCCTTGATTGTTTCATTTTATATTTGTTAAATATATTTTAATATTTAATGAACACAATGTGTAATATCATGGTCTCATTATTTCTTGCACTGTTTTTTCATTGTTTCTCAGGTTGTCTTTGCTTTTTACAGCTACTAACTTTAGCAAACCAGTGGCAGGTTAACAGTGCTACAAGTGTGCATGAGCTGTTAGAAACCATGAAGATGTACATGTGACTGCAATCATAGAGAAAATTACTTAAATTGTCCATTTCCCCTACAGGCTTTTGTCTTAGTCTTACCAAGCCAAAGTTTTTTTCTGTGGTTACTGCCTTTTTCAGGTTGGCTTTTAATCACTTAATATGTTGATTTATGTAATCAGTTAACTGGACAAAAAGCCTAATTTTATATCCAATGTTGTATTGAAATGAATCAATCCACATCTTGCCCAATGCTCTGTCAAATAATAGCCCATGCAAATTGAAGGCCATAAAAAAGAACAGCTAGAAAAATGGATGGTCCTATCAATGTTGCTCAAACAAACAGTGTTATGACACACTTAACGGGGAAATCAGTCTAAGAAGGGCTTGGCTTCTTATAGTTGTTTCTGCATATTATGCTGGGATAGGAGAAAGTGTTCAACTGCGTGTGTCCAGCTGCACAGCTGCTCTGTTGCAGTTCAGTCTGATCATTCAGCAGTTCTGTGTGTGTGTGTGTGTGTGTGTGTGTGTGTGTGTGTGTGTGAGCGCATGTTTTCGCTCTTCTACATTATAAAGTACTGTTGAGTTTATGCCACTGCATGAACAGACAGTGGATGACAGGATAACAATGGGGAATTTTTAATAGTTAATAATCTTAATTACTGTTCTTAAGAGTATTTTTTTCAGATTCACAAGGCTTTCAGTGAGTTTTCAAATTCCACAATCTGAATTTAAAACTTGCTATTTGTACTGTGGTCAAACATAATTACGTTGTTTTGTTCATGTTTAATTTGATTTATAGATTCAGTCTGATGTTTTCCATGTGAAAAACTAATCTGTAAACTCTGCAATTAGTACATGTGCGCATAGTGTATACAACTGCAATACCCACAATGCAGTGTGGCACTGGACCGAAAACAATGCTGCAGTGTTTGATGCAGTGCCGATAGTATATATGTGTGTGTGTGTGTGTGTGTGTGTGTGTGTGTGTGTGTGCATGTAAGTGGGGAATGGGGTTAAAGTTCAACTGTGTCTGCTTCACTGGGGCCTCACAGTCAGTCATGCCTGTTCAAATCACCATGTGTTTCTTCCATCAGCATGTACACTAATAGAGTGTGTGAGAGAGAGACAGAGAGAGGAAGGGAGGAATTTACTCTAATGAGTTAGTTATTGGTAATGAATTATACCTTTTTGAACTAATGTACAAACAGTCCTGATGAGGAGAGCATGAGAGAAAATGAGATTGCTCAGAGGTTGATCTTTCAGTTTTAGGAGACTTAATGAACTTAGCTTAGCTTCATTTGAGTGTCAACTTTGCCATCATTTGGATAAATAAAAATAGACAGTTGTTGTAAACAGTTAGGAAATTGTTGACAGAGTAAGGGGTTTAGAGCTTTTTTTTCAAGATTGTATCTTGGAAAATTTGATGAGAAATATTTGAGAACATATAGAAATCTCTGATATTTGATTGAAAACTTTGGTAGCAAATATGAGAAAAGTTTAAGATATTATTGAGATGAAATCTGTTCTTAAACTCTAGAGGAGACACATGTGAGTCCAATCTTCATTTGCTCTTCATTGTATGTCACTACTGTGACTGTGTAGAAACAATTGAGATACTACAGAGATCTCATTTGCAACTTCTGCAGTGTACACAGACTGTTCTCAAACAGGTGCTTTAGTGATTTTAAACTTAATTTAAAAAGATACATAATTACAAAAAAACAATTACTAACAGTTGTTTGTGTTTTCTTGTTTTTTCCTAGTGTAGTGTTTTTTATATACATAATACGTAGTTACATAATTACACACTTGATTTTACAAACAGTTGTTTGTATTTTATTGTTTTTGCAGTTGTTCAATGATCTTTCTTTCCTACATAATGTTCTTAAACAGGTTTTTTACCTTTTACAATTTCATTTCGAGATCCAGAATTACATCTAACACATGGTTTTGCAACAGTTGTTTGTGTTTCTGCTACTGTTCAGTATGTTGCTAACCAGTGTTTATGTGTTTGACAGAGTTGTCGTGTGTGGCTCTGGGTGGAGGATCATTATGTCCCCAGTACCGTGGACTCGTGCTCTGGTGGAGTGGTGGTCTTTAACACCGACTATGGACAGGTAAGCGGGGGTGGGTGGGTGTATGCATTACACAGGAACGGTGGCATGACATCTGCTCTGTGCACCTCAGATCAACAACGCACTGCTGAACAGGTGGTGTGCTCTCATTTTACACAAACACACACTTGTCTGTGCACCCGCCTGTTTAGAAAAGACTATGTTGCCATAGAGTCTGTCAGGTACACAAACTCAGTTAAGCCAGCATGTCAACCGAGCAGTACCTATGTTTGTTTTACTATGGAGCCCCGCACATGACATGCAGGAAAAAATATGTGTATCGTGGCCACGAATTAACAAATCATTCCCATGACTTACTAATACGTCAGCACGTTTTACTAATTCATTCCCTCGTTTTAAGTAAGTAGTGTGCACAATATAATTATTTGTTCCCTTGTTTTAATAAATCGTGTGCACAATTGTCACAAAGTTCGAAGTTATGGGAAGAAGGAGGCGAGAACCAGCGAACATTCAACAACTTGAATCAAAAATAAACACAAACTGAAAGTAAAAACGCACGCACATAATAAAACATACACAAAACACGCGCAAGTGACGCTCATCTGCAATCACGCCACCGGCCTCGTGCCGCTCTGTCACGGCTCTCACCCCCCCCCTGCTTGTCACAACAATATAATCATTTTTTACTAAATTTACTAAATCGAAAGGAACGAATTTGTATATCGTGCGCACAGTTTACTAAAACGAATTTGTAATTCGTGGCCACGATATACTGTGTGTATATACAGTATATGTCCACATGTCATGTGCAGGGCTCTGTATTTTACTGTGCGTTTCTCGAATGATTTGTGTCTGTTTCTCATATTCTTGCATGTGCAGTCAAGCTCACACAACTTTCTCCTGTCTCTGGCTTCTGTTTCTGGTCTATAGTATTATCTGCGGCCAGTCTGTTACCTTCAGGATCCTTATAGTTTATTAAAGCTATAAACCACTTCTGTGAAGTCTGTGCATTACACTGATTTTTTTTTGAGTGGTTTTATGCATTGATTTTAGTCTTATTGTTTTAATAAAAAAAGCATTAACAGCCATGTGTCATACAAAATAGTCACATTTATTATGATAATGTTCTGTCAGCTGGTCATTATTTTTGTCTTTTACTAACATGAACTAATAATGAGCAATTTGTTTATTTGTTATAGTATTTATTAATTTTTGTTAATATTAGTTAATACAAATCCAGCTGTTCGTTGTTTGTTCATGTTAGTTTACAGTCCATTATCTAATGTTAACAAATTTTAAAATTGATGTTAAAAAAATGTTGAAATTAACATGAACTAAGATTAATAAATGCTGTATTGTTCATTCTTAGTTCATGTTAACTACAGTAGTTATCTAATGTTAACTAACAAAGCCTTATTGTAGAGAGTGACCAATAAAATAAATTAAATATTAAATATAGTCCTGAGCTGGTAAGACCAACAAACCAATTTACGCTGGTTTTTTTCAGCAGGGAATTTTATTATGAGGGAAGAAAGAGAGAGCTGAGTGACATGAGAGTCTTACAACTAGTACAGCTATGTATTAAATTAGTTAAATCAGGATATTGGAAAATTATACACTTTTGGCATTCATTCATTATGCAAAATATCCCAACTCTGCATTAAAAAGCATTAATATTAAATTCAATTGACATGCCATCACAGGTGTATGCAGTGCATATATTGGCTGTTTACAGTGACTTTAGTTGTGGCTCATCCAATCAGATTTTAGAGCGGTAACATATAATAACCTCAAAAAAATAAAAAAAATCTTTCTTTGTATATTGCTCTTTTTTGTTTCTCTCTTGGTCATTACACAAATATGCAAACAAATACACAATAATATGCATACAAATGTGTTTTGTTCAGGTGTACACCTACAAACAGAACGCTGTGAGCAGGCAGAGGGTTTATCCAATGCACAGCAGCAGTGTTACTGGGGTCGAGGACATGGCAACCCTACAGGACCTGCACGACGGGGCCATTCTACACAACCTGCAGCTCCGCTACACACAGAAGAGCATATATGTGAGCAAACGCACACCAAAATCGCACACGCATTCACCAACACATTTTTTGTTCAAGCATACGTTGTGTGTGTACGAGTGTGTGAATGTTTCAGCTGTGGTGAAAGACATATTTGTCAAGGATACAGGGTTGTTGTGCAGGTGGCTGGATGGCTCTCTGCTCTTTAATGTGTCTGTCAAAGTAAAATATATTTGCTTAATTACACGTCTCTCTCCCCTTCGCTCTTTTCTTTATACTGCCTCTTTGTGCCTTTACTCACAACAGTGTACTGTGTTCTTCTTTGGGCCTGGTTCAGCTATGTTCGGTGTGTGTTTGTGCGCACATTGTCGGGATGTGGTCTGTGCCAAAAGCAGTTAGTCTAGTTCCAGATTTCCAGACTGACTCTAAGGAACAGCGTTAACATGCTACTGCTGACTCTGAATAACATCGCCACTCTGAAGTCTTTATTTCTACAGATATGCATCAAGTCCGATTAATACATGATTAGAGATTGTTTGTTTGTGCATTTAGGGGGACTTCCAGGTTAACATATGTCTTCAATAGCTCACCCAAACAATTAACATTCGGTCATCATTTACTCACCCTCATGTCATTCCAAACCTGTAGGACTTTCTTTCTTCTGTGGAACACAAATTAATAAAATGTATTTAAGAATATCCTGGTCACTCTTTTTAAGGCTGAAAAGCTTTAAAAAGGACACAAACATTCAATAAAAGTCTGAAATATTAATGATTCATTGAAAACATCTGATTCAAAAGAGTGATTTGTTCGTACATCGAACATGACTGCTTCTCTCAGCTGGGGCAGATGTCAAGACTTTCAGTGAAAAACGAATTAAATTTCAGTCTGCTCCTCACACTGCGCTATCGTATGACTTTATAGAGTTTTTTTATATAATACTTTGATGGAGCTTATTTGTCATTGCGGAGCTTGACAGCCCAAGCCTCGTTCACTTTCATTATATTGAAAAATAGTGGTCATGCTAAGATTCTTCAAAAAATTTAAAACAATATTGATGTCAGTAAATGATGTCAGAATTTTTTTGTGCAGAACTGTTACTTAATATTTTAAACATTTTCATAACAATGATTTTAGAATGTGAAATTATATGACACGCTGTATGTTAAAATATCCTGTCATTGAGTTTATTTGTCAAACATTATGAAGACAATAAGTTGTGGACAGTAATTGGGATTTTTCATTACTACTAAATAAAAAAAAAGAATAAAATAATAATAATTAAAATTTCATCTTCATGTACAGATACAGAAATAAACTCTTTTGCCCTGTCATTGAGTATTATGACATAATGATACAGGAGTCATTCCAGGAAACGACTCGTATCTCTCTGTCTGCTTCTGCTGTCTGTGACGTGAGGCTGTGTGATTGGATCAGTTTGACTGTGTGCTAACCAGTTAGCTATGAGTGTGGGTGTGGTCTGCAGGTATGTGATGGTTATCACAATAACGTCAGTTATTCACTCGTCATGAGAAAATACTCATGAGAAAAAACTCCTCTTTCGACATAACTGAAACCTTCCACACTTTGTTATTAGTTATAAGGACTGAATTATATATATATACATACACACACACACACACACACACACACACACACACACACACACACACACATAGCTTTAGTGGCATATATCTTCTTACACCCATTGTTTAATAACCCAATAACATGTAAGGTAATGTAAATGCCTTTAATATGTTCAATTATCAGTTGAATTTCAAGCAAAACCGTGTCACGATTACATTTTTAATAAACCAATGCATTCGTCAACATTTTGACAGTTTAATGAATGTGCGCCTGTCTTTGTCACATGTCGGTTTGTTTTGATGCCAAAACTCGGATAACAGCTCAACAATTTCAAAATCACGATTAATCACATCTAACATAAAAGTTTGTGTTTATATAATATATGTGTTTATATATACACTCACCTAAAGGATTATTAGGAACACCTGTTCAATTTCTCATTAATGCAATTATCTAATCAACCAATCGCATGGCAGTTGCTTCAATGCATTTAGGGGTGTGGTCCTGGTCAAGACAATCTCCTGAACTCCAAACTGAATGTCAGAATGGGAAAGAAAGGTGATTTTAGCAATTTTGAGCGTAGCATGGTTGTTGGTGCCAGACGGGCCGGTCTGAGTATTTCACAATCTGCTCAGTTACTGGGATTTTCACGCACAACCATTTCTAGAGTTTACAAAGAATGGTGTGAAAAGGGAAAAACATCCAGTATGCGGCAGTCCTGTGGGCGAAAATGCCTTGTTGATGCTAGAGGTCAGAGGAGAATGGGCCGACTGATTCAAGCTGATAGAAGAGCAACTTTGACTGAAATAACCACTCGTTACAACCGAGGTATGCAGCAAAGCATTTGTGAAGCCACAACACGCACAACCTTGAGGCGGATGGGCTACAACAGCAGAAGACCCCACCGGGTACCACTCATCTCCACTACAAATAGGAAAAAGAGGCTACAATTTGCACGAGCTCACCAAAATTGGACAGTTGAAGACTGGAAAAATGTTGCCTGGTCTGATGAGTCTCGATTTCTGTTGAGACATTCAGATGGTAGAGTCAGAATTTGGCGTAAACAGAATGAGAACATGGATCCATCATGCCTTGTTACCACTGTGCAGGCTGGTGGTGGTGGTGTAATGGTGTGGGGGATGTTTTCTTGGCACACTTTAGGCCCCTTAGTGCCAATTGGGCATCGTTTAAATGCCACGGCCTACCTGAGCGTTGTTTCTGACCATGTCCATCCCTTTATGACCACCATGTACCCATCCTCTGATGGCTACTTCCAGCAGGATAATGCACCATGTCACAAAGCTCGAATCATTTCAAATTGGTTTCTTGAACATGACAATGAGTTCACTGTACTAAAATGGCCCCCACAGTCACCAGATCTCAACCCAATAGAGCATCTTTGGGATGTGGTGGAACGGGAGCTTCGTGCCCTGGATGTGCATCCCACAAATCTCCATCAACTGCAAGATGCTATCCTATCAATATGGGCCAACATTTCTAAAGAATGCTTTCAGCACCTTGTTGAATCAATGCCACGTAGAATTAAGGCAGTTCTGAAGGCGAAAGGGGGTCAAACACAGTATTAGTATGGTGTTTCTAATAATCCTTTAGGTGAGTGTGTGTGTATATATATATATATATATATATACACACAGAGAGAGACACACACATATATTAATCATATATGTAAATATATATATATATATATATATACACACATATAAACACAAACATTTGTGTTAGATGCGATTAATCGATTTGACAGCACTAACACATTTTTCTTCATTGTCAGGTTTTTTATAATGAACTTCTTTTTTATAACCAATGTAATATGCATGTGCATGACGACACCATTTTCACAAATTCATGTTTTTGTAGTTTACATGGAGACGTTAACGGTATCATTTTCAAAAACTTGCACTTTAAAACCCGTTTTCATAAGTTAGCTTTTTCAGGCCCCCAAAACACTGTTGTCGTGTAAATAAATGGGCAAAACGCGTAAAACGTTTTCATTTTTAGTTGAAAACGGTATCGTGTAAACGCCCCCTAAATGTTCACGTATAATATCACATGAAAAACTATCTCAACCCATCCAGGTTTGTAAATCTAACGAATTGATGGGCTAATTAGGGCAGCCGCCACAGGTCTGCTAAACTGATTGGCTAATTGGTGACATATGGGAGCAATCACAACGAATTAGGGTGTTATTTGTGTGTGGTTTGTTTTTGGTGGTCTGTAAAACGTCTGTCTATTTCTTCTTCAAATTCTATATTATACTAAAAATTAATTTATAAAATCACAGAATAGTATGTTTACTTATTACCAAGGTTAAAGTTATTAGACTTAACACAAATAAACTGTAACATTCTCCTTGCCAATAAAAACATACAAGTCATGATGAAAATAACAGCGTCTGGTTGAGCATGTGTGTGTATGTCGTCTTCTGGAATGTGTGTGTCTCGCTGAGATCCGATTCCACAGCATTTAAAACACAAAGACGTTTCTCTCTCGCTCTCACTCTGATTATAAACAGCTGTGGACTTTTTTTTGCCTTACATTTGGGCAGAAAATGCTAGAGCAGCTTCCCACATCAAACACACACATACACACACACAAGGGGCTGGTGATCCAGAAAATGTCTTTTGCATGTGAGGTTTACCTCCTTTTCATTTTATTGCTTTTTCTTTTTTCAGCCTCTCTTTCCTTGTAGTGCAAGCATGTAGCAGGAAATAGTTCTGCTTCAGTTGGGCCGGATCATGTTTCAACTCTCACCCTACACACTCATTTTAACATTGAGAGGGTGTGTGTGTGTGTAATGTGTGAGTTTATTATGCATCACTATGCATAGCAGTCACTCTCAGCTGTCTCTCTAGACTGCAATCTCATGTTTGCTTCCGTCTGTGCATGCAGAACTACAATTCTGACATCATTTACTCACCCTCAAGTTGTTCCAAACCTATATGAATTCTGCTGAACACAAACGAAGATATTTTGAAGAATAAGGGTAACCAAACAGTTTATGGACCCCTTTGACTTCTATAGTATGGGAAAAACACTAACCCCCGGTTTCACAGACAAGGCTTAAGATAGTCCTAGATTAAAATGCATTATTTAGCAGTTTTAACTGAAAGCAACTTGCACTGACATGTCAGTGCCATTGTTTTGTCTCAAGATGCATACCAGTAATGTTTTTTTTTCTAAGGCACATTTTAAAAAGTTACTTAAATGTCCTAATTGAACTAAGGCCTAATCCTGACTTAATCTAAGCCCTGTCTGTGAAACCGGGCCTATAAGTCAATAGGGCCCATCAACTGTTTGGATACCGACATTCTTCAAAATATCTTCTTTTGTGTTCAGCAGAATTCATACAGGTTTGGAACTACTTAAGGGTGAGTAAATGATGACAGAATTTTTACTTGGGGGTGAACTATCCCATTAAAGATATTAGCAGCACCATTGGACTGAGCCCAACAAAAACAGCAATGCAAACTCAGAGAGATGTCGTTCACCCCCAATTAAACCCCTCAGTGTGCTGTTACACACATTTGCAGACACAGCCAGGGGAGGTTATGGGAAGGACATGGCTGCTGTAGACCGTCATAGCATTTCTGAGGTAGCACTTATGGAGATTAAACCCTCTCGGGGGCATCTGGGGGATTTCACTGGGGTAGTATGTCACACTTTGGCTGAGTTCAATATAGCATACTACCATATCACTCTTACTATTTCTGCCATATCTTTATATGGGGGTGGCAGTGGCTCAGTGGTTCATGTGGGTTGTCTACAAACTGGTTGGTGGTTCTATCCCTGGTTCCACCTGACCAAGTGTCGAGGTGTCCATGAGGCGTCTGTTGAAAGCACCATATAAATGCAGTCCATTTACCATTTATATAGTTGAAACAGTGAGAGTAGTATGCTTATCCAAATTCAGCATTGTCTAAACGGGGTTTCACACTGGGCACATTTGCTGCGGCCCGAATCCAGGTGCGATTGTTCCGTTTGTAGAGTCGGTCTAGTTTCAGACTCACTTGATTCTGTCGAACTCTGGTGCATTTGCGTTCATCTTACATCATCACAAACATGCACAGCGCATGATAGAAAACAGAACGGGGGTCAATATATTGTTGTTTTTTTTTATTATTAATTTGGTGCTAAACAGCAGAGTGAAGAACACTTGGGTGTATTATATGTGTGTTGCATGGGGGTGGTTTTCTGCTGCTTGCAGACAGACTATTTTGAGGAGACAGTGGATTGCAATCAATTCATTTGTCGCTTATACTACACTACACGCTCACTCTCGGTTGTATCCTAGTTAAATCATCACCACTGTCATCCCTTATATGTGTTTTGTTGAACTAATACTTTATTTTAAGGTGTCATTGTTACAGTGTAATTATATATTTAAGTACTGAGTAATATTAAGTAACTACATGTACTTACTATAGGGTTAGGGTAGGATTAGGGTTTGGTTGAGGGTTAGTTGAATATAATTATGCATAATTTACTGTTATTACTATGGTAAGTACATGTAACATATGTAACAAGGACACTGTAAAATGAAGTGTTACAGAATACTTTTTCAGGGTCCAAGCCTCTAGTGCTTTTTAAAGTGAGAGTACTCAATAGCCATTTATGTTACCGTTTATTTATAGCACACATTTAAAAGAAGCTTTTAAAAAAAATTTAAGTGTACACTACAGTCTCTGGTCTCACAGTGTCCCAGACACCAGTATTTTGACTATTCAGAAAAGATGAATTACTGTCTGGCCAACTGAGATTTCGGTATGGATATCAAGGTTACGGTCATGATTTTTTTGGGTAGTCCTACAGTATACGGGTATATTAGCACTGTTTGTTGTTTGCTTTTGGGGTCTGATAGAGCATTTGGACGTGGAAACAGTGATGCCAGACTTACCAACCAAATGTTCAGAATAGCACACAACATGCTGTTTTTGACATACTAGTATGCAGTATGTTTACTGTGCACAGTTGTATTGTGTATGAAGACAATCCCACAATGCAGTGTGCTTGACTTGATTTTCAATGTTTCCAATGGGACAAATGAAAGTAATATCTGGGATTTTCTACATAATTTTGACCATCAAAAGATATTTTTAAAATGCAATCAAAGTTGGCTGAAACCAAAATCATGATCGTCTTTTATTCCCTATTGTGACTGAGTTTATCTATAACATATCTGAGCTGAACGGCTTCTTGAAAATAGAAAAAAAATGTTGACCAGGACTTGATTTTGTCCATTGGAAAGTGATTGGATTGTTGGATTGTTGTCATTGCTAATTGCTAATCTCATGTGAGTGACTAGTTGCTGGAAGGCACATTTAAAAATAATATGCAGCATGGATAAATCATTTATATTAAACACTGCAATATTACAAAAAAAAAAGGTCCATTTTAATTTTGTGGTTACTTTAAAGGTACAAAATAACCATACTTCCAAAATAATAACTGGATGCCACTAAATAAACTAACCTACTGTTGGAAAAAAAAAAATCATTGTTCTTATACCGTTTTACAAACTACTTTTAAAAAAATCAGTATTTGTTTTTAGCAGCATAATAGGATTCCATTGCAAGCATAGATTCTGTCACCCAGATGCTGAGGCACCAATGCACCTTGTTTTTAAAATGAAGGAAGAGGTTTTTTTTTTTTTTCAAGATCTGTCCTGTACTAGAAAAGAGAAGGGAATCCTGCCAGCCCATTCAGAACAAACTGATAACACCTGTGTCTCAATGAGACGGCTTTCCCTCTTCTGAGCACTACATACTGACAGCTTAATGTCTGCATAAACCTTCCTACTATACCTGTTTTTCATTTTACTCTCGCTGAATTACAGTCTGAAAATATTACTATAAAACCTACTGTGTAAATTTATGTTGCTGACTTGCAACATCAGCAACATGCAAAGTTCATTTAAAGTGTCATCTGTTACAAACAGGCTTGACACGGAGAACAGATGGTAAGTAAACAAAGTCTTTATTGAGCAACCAGAGGCAAACGGGGCAGGTAAGTGAATGAAAGATGTTAGCAGAAGAATGTAGCAGATAACTGGATGATACTGTACTCTTGTCTTGCAGATGGCAAAGGGAAACTCAAACGGAGGAGACACAGGAGACACGGAGACTAGGAGGAACGAGGAGAAGGCAGGTAAGTATCACAGGGGAGTCCTTGAGGTAAGCAGTAGCGGTGCTATGTGCAAACGAGACCGGACAGTGACTGAATGAATGCATGGGCTTTTTCCAGGAGTCCTGGTGGCCGTGACAGAAGGTATGGAGAAAGCGGCCGATCTCAAGGACTATGGTAACCCGAGGAGAGGCTGACGGTCACACCTAGGAGAGTGAAGAAAGCTTTCCATACCCTTGAAATGAACTGAGGACCTCTGTCAGCCCGGCGGAACTTTGGTGGAGGCATTGAAGGAAGGCAGAGTCTCTTCTGACCAGACGATTGGGCTAACGAACAGTTTACCAGGCAAGCTGGGCTCGGAATCCTCTATCTTTTCCTCTGGACTGTAAATGCGGGAAAGGGCATCCGCTTTGACGTTCTTGGGAAGGGATGTTA
Organism: Coreius guichenoti; assembly: GCA_039654105.1. NCBI lineage: Eukaryota > Metazoa > Chordata > Actinopteri > Cypriniformes > Gobionidae > Coreius > Coreius guichenoti. Next base: position 11,103,717 of record CM077175.1, read on the forward strand.
AGACGAGGAAGGGATGTTGAGCGCCCTCTAACCAATGCCTCCATTCTTCAAGGGCGAGCTTGATAGCCAGGAGTTCCCTGTTCCCAATGTCGTAGTTGACTTCCGCCGGGCTGAGCTTGCGGGAGAAGGCACATGGGTGGAGTCTACTGGGGTTCCCCTGCTGCTGTGACAAGACTGCTCCCACTCCGGTGGTCGAGGCGTCCACCTCCACGATGAAGGGCAGATCCGGATTGGGATGGACAAGGAGGGGAGCGGTGGTGAAGGCGGTCTTGAGGGCTTCAAAAGCTTCCGTGGCAGCTGGTGACCAGGACAGAGACTTGGGCTTGTGACGTAGGAGAGTTGTGAGTGGGCTGGAGAGTTGGCAAAGCCTAAAAACCTTTGGAGCTCTTTGATGGAAGTGGGAATGGGCCAGGACCGGATGGTGTTCACCTTCCCCTCGTCCATCCGGATGCCACTGCGGTCGATGTTGTATCCAAGGAACTGCACTGAGGACTGATGGAAGGAACATTTCTCGGCTTTCAGGAACAGATGGAACTTCCTCAGGCATTTCAGGACTTACGCAACGTGGTTGCGATGTTCGGCCAGGCTCCGGGAATAGATCAGGGCCTCCTTGATGTAATCTTCCATGGCCTTCTCCTCCGGAAGTGACAGAGGGTAGATCTTACTGTGGTGCACTGGCTCACCCGGAAGGAGGTCGATAGCACAGTCCCATGGCCGGTGTGGAGGCAGCTTGGAGGCTTGTTTGGGGCAGAACACGTCGCTGAAGGGGGCGTAGCACGAAGGAACCTCCACGGAGCGTTTCTCTACAGGACTTTCTGTGGACGTGGCACAGACAGACAGGTCTTGGGAACACGGAGGAACAGGAAGAGCAGAGAAACAATGCGGGAAACAGCTGTCGCCCCAACTCAGGACCTCTCCCGTCTTCCACGAGATGATGGGGTTGTGCTGCTCCAACCATGGGCGCCCTAAAATGATGTCAATGTTGGATTCCTCCAGAACCAGCAGATGTTGATGTTCCACATGAAGGAGACCCACTTGGATGAGAACAGGACCCACCGAGGAGTGGACTTGACGACGACTTAGAGGTCTTCCGATTATGGAGTGGATTTGGTAGACCGACGGAGTGGCTGACATCCGGAGCTTGAGCTGGCGGCAGAGGGTGCCCGAGATGAAATTACCGGCTGACCCAGAGTCGAGGAGAGCATTGACTGGAAGAGAAACACTGGCAGCAGTAAGGTTTATTATTGTGGTGAGTGGTTGCATTTTATTCAGAGAAGGGATAATGGCACCATAGGACGAGGAGGACGAATGGGGCATTCAGTAATGAAATGCCCTGCAGATCCACAATATAAACATAAGTTCAGGGTCAGCCGCCTCTGCCGCTCAGCCCTTGTCAACCGAGAATTCTCCACTTGCATGGGTTCGTGGGCTGGTTCTGGAGGCCTGACAGGCTCTGGTCGGTGGAGGACAGGAGAATGTATTGGCTGGCCCTGGTGTTCTTCGATACACGACTGCATACGAGTGGTGAAACGGATGGACAGCTGGATAAAACGGTCGAGCCCGATGGTATCCTTGTATGCAGCAAGATGCAACCGCACTCGGGGATCCAAACCCTGTCGGTAAGTCGTCAGCAGGGATCGTTCGTTCCATCCACTGGCAGCAGCGAGAGTTCTAAATTGAAGGGCATACTCATTTACAGACTTCGTTCCTTGTTTAAGGTGGTACAGTTGCTCACCGATAGCTGAATCCCATGTCGGCTTTCCGAAAACCTCCTTGAAGTGAGAAGTGAAACTGGAGAGAGACTGAGTAATCGGGTTGCCCTGGGACCAGAGAGTCTCTGCCCAACGAAGTGCTTGGCCTGTTAACTGGGAGATAATGAATGCTACCTTAGCGCGATCGTCAGGAAATAAGTGCGGTTGCATCTCCAGGACCAGCGAGCACTGAAGGAGAAATCCGTTGCAATCCTCCGCCGAGCCAGAGAAGGGCGCCGGTTTGGCCATGGGACTGGCATACACCGGTGGCGAAGGAGCGGTGTTGTTTCCGGAAGTGCTCACTGGTGAAGGTGAAGGTGCAGGTGCAGGCAGATTTGTGGTGAGAGCTCATCGAAGTGCATCGACGAGATCCTGGAAGGGATCCGGAGTGCTCATCTGGTGCTCTGTGGTGTTGGTCCGGTCTTCTGTTACAAACAGGCTTGACACGGAGAACAGATGGTAAGTAAACAAAGTCTTTATTGAGCAACCAGAGGCAAACGGGGCAGGTAAGTGAACGGAAGATGTTAGCAGAAGAATGTAGCAGATAACTGGATGATACTGTACTCTTGTCTTGCAGATGGCAAAGGGAAACTCAAATGGAGGAGACACGGAGACTAGGAGACTGGACGCGGACAACACTGGAGACTTGGAGGAACGAGGAGAAGGCAGGTAAGTATCACAGGGGAGTCCTTGAGGTAAGCAGTAGCGGTGCTATGTGAAAACAAGACCGGACAGTGACTGAATGAATGCATGGGCTTAAATGCTGGTGGTGATTGCCTGTGATGATGATGTGCAGGTGTGTGTGATCAGTATTCCGGTGATGGAGTGCACTGTGATTGGGAGAGGGTAGAGCCTGGCGTGCTTGTAACATCATCCTTTGTAGATTCTGTGGGAGAAATGTGATTTTGACAAACATTGCTTTTCAGTAGAGACACATTAGCAGGAAACAGCTACAGATGTTCCAGCCTTAATAAGCATTTAATCTTTCTTTCTTCTGCAAACCACAAAAGAAGATATTCTAAAGAATGTTTCAACTGTTTTTATCAATATAATGAAAGTCAGTGGGGTACAAAACAACATTGGATCCCACTGATTTTTATTATATGGACAAAAAAAACACATTTTTCAAAATATGTGCTTTAGTGTTACACAGAAGAAATTCATACAGGTTTGGAATGACATGAGGGTCAGTAACTGATGACAGAATGTTCATTCTTTGGTGAACTATCCCTTTGAAGCAAGTTGAAAATATAGATTTACAGTACATGCAATATGTACACTATATTTCCAAAAGTTTTGGGACGCCTGCCTTTACATGCACATGAACTTTAATGACATCCTATTCTTAATCCGTAGGGTTTAATATGGAGTTGGCCCACCCTTTGCAGCTATAACAGCTTCAACTCTTCTGGGAAGGCTTTCCACAAGGTTTAGGGGTGTGTATGGGAATTTTGGACTATTCTTCTAGAAGCGCATTTGTGAGGTCAGGCACTGATGTTGGACGAGAACGCCTGGCTCGCAGTCTCCGCTCTAATTCATCCCAAAGGTGTTCTATCAGGTTGAGGTCAGGACTCTGTTCAGGCCAGTCAAGTTCCTCCACACCAGACTCGCTCATCCATGTCTTTATGGACCTTGCTTTGTGAACTGGTGCGCAGTCATGTTGGAACAGGAAGGGGCCACCCCTAAAATGTTCCCACAAAGTTGGGAGCATGAAAAGCTGCTCGGCCATGGAAACCCATTCCATGAAGCTCTCTACGCACTGTTCTTGAGCTAATCTGAAGGCCACATGAAGTTTGGAGGTCTGTAGCTATTGCTTCTGCAGAAAGTTGGCGACTTCTGTGCGCCTCAGCATGCGCTGACCCCGCTCAGTGATTTTACGTGGCCTACCACTTCGTGGCTGAGTTGCTGTTGTTCCCAATTGCTTCCACTTTGTTATAATACCACTAACAGTTGACCGTGGAATATTTAGTAGTGAGGAAATTTCACAAATGGACTTATTGCACAGGTGGCAACCTATCACGGTACCACACTTGAATTCACTGAGCTCCTGAGAGCGACCTATTCTTTCACAAATGTTTGTAGAAGCAGTCTGCATGCCTAGGTGCTTGATTTTATACACCTGTGGCCATGGAAGTGATTGGAACACCTGAATTCAATGATTTGGAGGGGTGTCCCAATACTTTTTTGGCAATATAGTGTATATTAAATCTGGTTTTATATCATATAAATTCTAATTTCATCTTCAGTCATACAGTACATGTATATATGATAATACATATGATATGATAATAGGAGAGATGCAGGAGTGCATCACAAGTCCTAAACTCACCTGAACATTTGACCGTTTAGGTGCCAATTTGCACTTATTTGGTATTCAAATCAAAACATCTCAACAACCAATCCGATCTATTTGCATCAGTGGTTAGAAAAGTTGGTCTGTAGACACCAAAACACAAGCACATGTGCACATGCTCACAGACACATCTAGAGGGTGTTTATAAAATGTGGTTATTCACTTAAGTTTCTATTTTCCTCATCCTCTGTCTGTCTCTCCCTTCTTCTCTCTGTTTGCAGACGTATATCGGCTCTATTTTAGCAGCAGTAAACCCTTATCAGAGTCTGTCAGGGTTGTATGACGGCACAGCTGTAGAACGATACAGTCGTCATCACCTGGGCGAAATTCCTCCTCACATCTACGCCATTGCAAACGAGTGCTACAGATCGATGTGGAAGCGCTCCAACAACCAGTGTGTGCTCATCAGGTGTGTTTCTGTATCCATTTCACAAACCCGTGGTTTCAGCAAGCCTCATTATGAATGCTCTGAAATGAGTTTTATCGTTTGCGTTCTCATTTTTATTTACTTTTCAGACAGTCTGACCTTAAAGTTTTCCCCCCATGACCTTAAACCTCACCTCTGACCTCTCACTACGGTGTGAGGTCAAACTCATGGCTGCCTGACAGCACTCATTACACAAGCATGCAGAGGTTAAAGGTGGCAGACTGCTGTGTTGTTCTCAACGCTGCAGATCTCTCACCAGCTTTAGTGAGAGCCGGCATAGAGAATACAAATTGGCAGAATACTTGACGGCCATTGCCAAAAACGCCTAAGCATGTAGAGACTCAGCAAACATGCGGACACCGATAGGGTTACCATAAGAAGACAGGCTTTGCTCTTACTGCACAGAAACTGAAGTATGCTTCTTACACTCATGCTGTAACTACACACAATTCCAGAACGCTTTCCTTTGCCATTTTTGCAAACCTCAACAAAGAATTGCAATGGAAATCTAATACCTGCAAACTCCCAGACCTGCTGGATGAAACCACAGGGAGTGCAAACAAGTCTTGCCTTATGAAAAGGGCAATGGGTAGGACATAAAAACAAAGCTATGCACAGACATAAAATACTTTTACATTTATGAACATAATTTTGCAATGATACCTTTACTTTTGTGTGTATAAATGTTTGGCACTTTCCATATTACTGTCCCATGGTATTTTTTAAGGCACAGATTCCTTTTTGTGTTGTTAAAATTATTATATATGTGAGATAAATTATAATATATAGCTATAAAATTAACCTAGCATGAAAAGTATTTAATTTTACACACTATCTGCATCCCCCTTAAAATGGTTATTTTGGCCTGTCCCACTACATAGGTTTTGCCTTTGTATATTAATTTTGTGAATTTCATTTAATGTTTATTTAAAGTTTTTAATGCAAATTTGATGCAAAATGACACAAATCGGGGTTTTAAACTGCATTTAAACATGTCTTAAAATTTAGCAAACTGCATATAAAATGCATAGAAAATAACACAGCTGATAATTTACAGTATTTTGACCACCTGAGGTTGACAAGCACCTTCTTTCACAGACTGTTTACTGAAATACATTTTTATTTAAGAGTTGTATCTAATTTGTGGACTGTGCTATATGTACGCTACCGTACCGTTCAAATCTTTGGGGTCGGTTAGCTTTTTAATGTTTTTGAAAGAAGTCTCTTATGCTCACCACGACTGCGTTTATTTGATTGAAAATGCAGTTAAAATGGTAATATTTTGCAATATTATTCTTTGATGAATTGAACATTCAAAAGAACAAGATTTATTTGAAATATAATATTTTGTAACAATGTAAAACTCTTTACTGTCACTCAATTTAATGCAAATTTAATGCAATTTCTTTTAAAAAAGGTTTTATTCATGCTTTAACAATGTGTGAACTTTTTATTGAGCTAGTAAAGCTTCTTGAATCTTGAAATACTCCTTGAATGAGACCCATAATGTAACTGCCCTCTGCTGGCCTCATCAGCTCATTGCAACTCTTTCAGCTAATATTCATCTCTCAGCGCTGACATTTTCTGTATGTGTGTTTGTGTGTCAGTGGGGAGAGTGGAGCAGGAAAAACTGAGAGCACAAAGATGATTCTGCGTTTTCTATCTGAAATGAGTCAACAAAGTGTGGCGCTCTCAACTACAAAGACGGCATCATCACATGTTGAGGAGGCAATTCTGGAGAGCAGGTACATATGCATGTTAATTAATACAGAATGCTCAGTATACACGGTGTGCTCACTCATATGCATTAATTTATCTGTCTCTCTGTCTCTGTAGTCCAATAATGGAGGCATTCGGAAATGCTAAAACTGTTCATAACAACAACTCTAGTCGCTTTGGAAAATTCATCCAGCTTCATTTCAGCCAGCATGGAAACATCCAGGGAGGAAGAATCACAGACTGTATCCTCTGTGCGTTATTTGGATATGTCAGCTGTTAGTTCATCTTTGTAGCTTTATTCATCCACCTGTACTGTGGTACGACTAGTTACAGTCTCCTGGCTATCAATTTGAGTTATTTTGTGTCTGATAGTTTGTGATATGTAACCCCGTTTAGCAACTGAAACTCACACACGCTGTAACTTTTCTGACAACACCATCACACTTGATGCCCAACAGCAGCAGGATTCAAAAAGGCTGAAAAAACATTCTAGGCTGTTTTAGCCAAAGCATGCAGTGATCTGAGGTGACATGTAATATCAAGATCTGCCCTAAAAGAAAATGTGTTCATTTACATAGATGGTAATGCTGTCATAATGTCTCTTTTTGCATTTGCCTTGACTTTTTATTTTCAACACACAGACCTGTTAGAAAAGGTGAGGTTTTTTAATAGTCATGAAACTTTTGCATGCATGATTTTGTCAATGTGGTCATTTATGTGGGTCACTGATCATGTCTTTGTTGGACTCTAATTGTCTGTGTGCATTTCTGTCAGAATCGAGTTGTGCGTCAAAATCCCGGTGAAAGAAATTATCACATATTCTACGCTCTGCTGTCCGGAACCAGTGCAGAACAGAAGGGTGAGTCTGGGCTGTCTAGTGTCTACATTGTCCACAGATTTCTGTTTGAGGCCTCTTTTTAAACTTTGAGTTGGAGACTGAAGACCCGTCGCCCTTCAAAGTGCTTTCATTTTCAAAAACATGTATATCTGGGAACAAATGAACATAGGCTTTGTTAACACCAGTGTTATTTTAGTATCATTGAGATGCTATTATAGTTTTTATTAATATTCTGAATTTGTTTTTATTTCAATATATTTCATTTACATTTTTTATTTTCATTGTTTTTGTCATTTTTATTATAAATATGTCTACATGTATTTATTAATTTTCATTTCAGTTTTAATTTATTTTAGTAAGAGAAATAAGTTTTAGTATAAAGTTTTTTATATTTTATTTTATATTTGTTTTTATTTCTATATTTTTCATTAATTTTTTTAATTTTCATTGTGTTTTTTGTGATTTTTAATATTTTTAATTTTTTTTATAAATATGTCAATATGTTTTTATTCATTTTTATTTCAGTTTTAGTTTTTAATTATTTTAGTACATCAAAGTTAGACTAAACTAAAATGAGAAATGCTGCCTTGGTAACTAGCTGAAATAAAATGTTTATTTTTTTATATTTTATTTTTTTTAGTTAACTTTTATTTAAAGTAACATTTTTTTATGGTTTTAGTTTTTATATTTTTAGTTTTAGATAACTATAATAACCCTGGTTAGCACTGCAAATAAATATGACTTGCTTTTGAAATCCACATTTATATTTTGTCATTTTGTAATGATGGAATCATATCCATTTGTTCAGACTAATGTAGACAATATCTAATGTATCTACACTGGTTGGCTCATGTAGCCTTCACTCATTTGATATTCACTAATAAGAGCCACGTCTGAGTGTAAATGAATACATTTAGTAAGTGGTAGACACTACTGTGCTTTTCATTTTAAGACCACATGCAACTAAACAGATTTCAGTCGAATACACAAAACAGAGATTTTTGCTGCCTATCTGAACAAAGTCACTAAAGATTTTCCCTCTATTTTAACTTTAGATGATGGAAATCTAAAATTGGTCAACTGAAATGTGTCGCCTTCACTTGTCTCTGTTTTTATATTTGACTTGCATCCAGTGTACAACCTGTCAATAATCATAGTAAGCGAAATATAAGGTATGTATTTCACTTTATGCCAGGGTTCACCATCTGCTGATGTCACTGTCAAATAAGACTGAGGCGTCAGAAGGTCATACTATACATACAGTGAATCAGTGCTGTTTGCGACACAGTATCAGTTTGTTTAAGATGTGTGTTTATCGCTCTCACTCTTTTTCTCACAGAGTCGTTCTCCCTCTCCCCTCCGGAGGGCTTTCATTATCTGGGTCAGTCAGGATGTGTGAAGGACAAAGCCATTAATGACACCGAGACTTTTCAGGAAGTGCTGGTGAGACAGTCACAACATGACAACACATCACTGTATGACTACTGTACAGTACATGAACACACACACATACACTTACACACACACTCCACTGCTGTACTACAGCAACAACCTATTGCACTTCTGTATAAGCACACATTTTGTTTTTCAATTTTTGTAATTATAGTGTATTGTTTGGATATTTATGAATTTTTAAAGAGCAATGGCAACATCAATTAATATTATATATTAAATCTATAACAGTTTTAGTCTTGGCTCATTTAATGAGATACTATGATTTTATATATGTGTGTGTCTTTTTCTCACCAAGGCTGCATTTATTTGGTCAAAAATACAGTAAAAGTAAAATTGTGAAATATTACAATTTACAATAACTGTTTTCTATTTTAATATATTTTAAAATGTAATTTATTCCTGTGATTTTCAGCATCATTATTCCAGTCTTCAGTGTCACATGATCTTTCAGAAATTGTTCTAATATGCTGATTTGGTGCTCAAGAACCATTTCTTATTATTATCAATGTTGAAAACAGTTGTCATGCTTAATATTTTTGTGGAAACGGTGATAACTTTTTTCAGGATCCCGGTGAATAGAAAGTGCAAAAGAGCAGCATTTATTTTAAGCATTATTAATTTTTTTTTTTTAGAATTTTTTTTCCCCTGTATTTTCTGTATTTTTGATCAATTTAATGCATCCTTATTATTAGTACTGATTTCTTTTTTTTCTTTCTTCTTTTTTTTACTTTTCTGTCCCCAAACTTTTGAAAGATAGTGTATAAAATATATGGTTCTCTTATGTTTTAATGCTGGTTGACTGTGTGTTTTGTTAGAATGCTCTGAGGACAATGCAATTTGGAGAAGAGAACATCAAGGAGGTGCTGAGGCTGCTGTCGGGAATCCTGCATGTGGGAAACATTGAGTTTTTAACGGCAGGTGGAGCACAAGTCTGCTCTAAAGCAGGTAATCAATTCTCCACTCTCTTCTGTTTCTCTTTTGTCTTGATTGTTGAATTGAGTTTTTGTTATTTGACATTACTGTACTGATGATAATTGCATTTATATTCATACAATCTGTGTATGTGTAGCTCTCAGTAAAGCTGCAGATCTTCTGGGGTTGGATTGTGCCCAGCTGGCTGAAGTTTTGACCCACAGATCCATGATCCTCAGAGGGGAAGAGATCTGCACACCCCTCACTGTAGAGCAGGTAACAGGGGTGTTACACACTCACTAAACAAAAGTTTGTTTACACGGTTAAATTGTAATGTGAAATTGTAAAATCATACATTACAAGTGTTAGTTCACCCAAAAATGAAAAAAATTGTCATCATTTACCCTCATGTTGTTCCAAACCCATAAGACTTTCATTCATCTTCGAAACACAAATGAAGATATTTTTAATGAAATCAGTAAGAGATCAGTAAGAGATCGTAAAACGAATCCATATGAATTGAGCGGTTTAGTCCAAAACCAAGAATGAACAATATTTCCAAATACTTTTTAATTAAATGCAAATGTATTACTTTTAAGTGTAAGAATAATGAAATATATATATATATATATATATATATATATATATATATATATATATATATATATATATATATATATATATATATATGTTACATTATTGTAAAATAAAAATCATCCTGTATGAACAATCAAGTCACACCTAAAAACACAATATAGATTTCATCAGAATACTTCTGTAGTCACCAAAAACAGGTCCCTCCCTCTAGAGGACTTCACATGTAACTGCAATCCTTTAATTAACATTTCACCATCCTCGTTTACCCTTTTATTACTATAGATACAGGTTTAAAGTTTGTTTACCATCAAACATTACAACTTGACTTCTTAACACAGTATTTCCAAATACTTTTCAATTCAGTGTCAATGTTTATATTATGTAGTAGCCTACTGTTAATAATACATTAAAAACATTTTAAAACACATGACAGTAAAAACACAATAAAAGCAGTGCAGCATTATCAATGATGCAATTCAATATTGAAATATGAATGTATATTTAAATAAATAAATAAAAAATCTTTTAATAAATAATATAAATCTTTTAATAAAGAAATCCAATGCATAAATAAATAGCCTTTGGCACAATTTTTTTAGAAGAACACTGAAGTACTTTTTCAGGCTTTTACTACAAATGGCAGAAAAGAAAGAACAAATTCATATGAGATATGTTGTCTTTTGACTTGTAAACTCTTGATACGTTTTTTCATTATTCAGTTTCAAACCTTAATTAGTCATGTTTAATTAAGTGATAAAGACTCAAATACCCTTCTGTAGTCAGAATAACAACACAAACATGCATGTGTGTGTATATCAGGCGGTGGACTCACGGGACTCTATGGCGATGGCTCTCTACTCTCAGTGCTTCACTTGGATCATTCGTAAATTGAACAACCGTATCAATGGCAGTGAAGACTTCAGATCCATCGGTATCCTGGACATCTTCGGGTTCGAGAACTTTGAGGTGAGAGTCATGCTGACTAGTTTCAGACAGAGGTTTTAACCCACTGGCCATTACTAATGTTATTCCACCCATTTTTTATTTCCATTCTCCCCCTCAGGTGAACCGGTTTGAGCAGTTCAACATTAACTATGCAAATGAGAAGCTACAGGAGTATTTCAACAAGCACATTTTCTCTCTAGAACAGCTTGAGTACAACAAGTAAGTCATTACAAATATAAACACACTCAACACATCACCAAAACACAATTCAAATGCAAATGTTTAGTTCTCTACCATTTTAATACTTTCTTTGTGTTTGTGTTCATAGAGAAGGGCTAGTCTGGGATGATGTCAACTGGATGGACAATGGAGAGTGCCTTGATCTCATAGAAAAGGTAAAAACACAAATATAAACACTCAAAAACACTGGCTATGTTCAGACTGCAGGCAAATGTGGCCCATATCTGATGTGAGATCTGTTTTTCTAATGACAGTGTGAACGGCACAAACCACATGGAATCGGATCTTTTAAAATCCGATTTGTGCCACTTCCATATGTGGTACTAAATCCGATACAGGTCAGATGGTTTGCAATACCTTCTGAACATTCATATCGAAATTCATGTGACTTTTACGTCACTGTAGATCAACGTTCGTCACAATTCTGCGCTCATAGGAGTCACTTCAAAGATTTTACATGCTCAGAGTTATCAAAGTTATAGTCAGTGGAAGGTCAGTGATGTGTAACTCATAAGTATTACAGTGACAGCTCTATATACAAGCAAAACATGAGGGCTCGTACCATAAACAGCTCTGCTGTCTTTTTCCGCATCCTTGTCTTAGTTTTTTTTATATTGCCTGCTCATAAATTAGCTGGCAGATCACACTATAAATAAACGCATAATCACTTACTTTAATGTTCTCTGTGTTTACTTCCGTATGACAGCGTGCTGCGTGACGTCTTTTTATCATTCTTTTGCGCATACGGGTCAGTTCAGGACCATGATATTGGCCACATTTAAAACAACAATGTGAACAGCTATACAAAAACAAAATCTGACCTGAGCAATATATCGGAATTGAGCACTAAGGCTCGCAGTGTAAACGTAACCACTGTCTACATTCTGATGTTCTAGATCTGAGTCTGTGCATGTGTTTTCTTTGCAGAAGTTGGGTTTGCTTGCTCTCGTGAATGAGGAGAGTCATTTTCCTAAAGGCACTGATGGCACATTGCTGGAGAAACTCCATAGCCAGCATTCTGTACGTCACACACACACTCATTTTTCTGAAGGGCAGCAGGTTTGCTTGGGCAAGACCACTGATATGAATATTGGGCATAATAATCATCCTGAATATGATAACTATGATCCCTAATCTATTTCTCTCTCCATCTCATTAGAGGAATCAGTTCTATGTTAAGCCTCGTGTTGCAGTTCATCAGTTTGGAATCAAGCACTACGCAGGAGAGGTACAGCACCCTGTCTACTGTTTTTTTTATTATTATTATTTATTTATTCATTTTAGTTGGATTGAAATACTTTAACTTCCACAGTATTTTGCATCTTCAACTACCAAAAAAAAAAAATATATATATATATATATTTTTACAATTTACATGTAAGTAAATTAGCAACTACAGTATAAGCATCTTTCACATTTCCTTGAAGTGACATTTTGTTCATGTATTAAATGTCTATAATAGGTCAAGTTTCATAATAGGTGCAGGTAGAGATATTGTTTATTAAATCTATAGCTTGTAATTTTAGGCAGCATTTTATCTTTTAAAAGGGTAAAGAAGCATTATTGATTAGTATACATAGCATTTTATAATATTTTAAATATTCTATTAAATAGACTTTTGATACAAGGTGTGATCACGTTAAAATACAATGAATTTGGCGTTTTTTTAATATATTTAAAATATAAAAATTTTGTTATGAAATGTACATTTTTAATAAGATGGTGTGCAAAGTTTCAAGTTTCATTTTGAACAAAGAAAGATAAAATTTGTAGACTATTCATCTGTAGTACATCACATATCTCATGTGTTATGGTGTATATACTGGAGAATGAAGACAAAAAATCAATCCTGGTCAACGTCAGCATTGCAGGTGTCATATCTCAGGTTAACATACTGCTATTTGTCTGCAGGTTGTGTATGATGTCAGAGGAATCCTGGAGAAGAACAGAGACACTTTCAGAGATGATATTCTCAACTTACTCAGGGAGAGCAGGTGTGTGTGTGTGTGTGTGTGTGTGTGTGTGTGTGTGCTTGTATGTATGTAGTTGTGTAACTGTCCTCTCTGAGGCCATTTGTTCACATGCTCCTGTTCTCTCAGGTTGGATTTTGTGTATGACCTCTTTGAGCGAGTGAACACCTGGACTGGACAGGACACAGTCAAGTGTGGCTCAAAGTATCGCAGACCTACAGTTAGCTCTCAATTTAAGGTAAGAAACTTCAACTCCCATAATGCTTTAGAACAGCAGTTCAATTTAAATGTAAGTGAATGTAAAGAGACTGGTAATCTTTCACTCTTACACTTTAAAAAGTGTAACAAGTGATTGTATGTTTATCTTTTGGTTCTAATAACCTCAAACATCAAGGATTTATTCGTATATTAAGTGCATTTGGTATAGAACATTTTAAACAATTTGTTTCTGTCAATGATTTATTTCTGTCTACCCAGAATTCTTTGCACTCTCTGATGTCCACCCTTAGTGCCTCCAATCCATTCTTTGTTCGCTGTATTAAACCCAACAATAGCAAGGTATGTGAAACAGACACAAACATATGAACATTAGATGTCTTTTACTTTGTGTCAGTTTGTATAACATTGGGTTTATGTTGGGTTCAGGTTTGAAATTAATTTTGATTACCAATTCAGAGTGGTTTTGTTTATTTTGAGAATGCCAGTCGGATCGGATCACGGATCACAAACTTACAAACACACACCAATTAGACACACACACTATCAGATGGCGATTCTGTGTATGGTTGTATATCTTTCTGTGTTTTCATTCAGTAGTGACAGAGGGAGATTAGACATCATAAACTCAGTGTGGAGATGTAAGACTCCTTTGAGAGACACAGACACATGCTCTGTACACTTTTCTATTCAGACTGCAATGGACCCGAGGCCATTCAGCAGACTGCCTATTAACTCTACAGCAGATGTCAGACTACATGTGTGTTTTGTGTATGGTAGTAGCTCTTTGTTCAGTTGTTTGAGGTCAGTGCAGAATGTGTTAATGGGACACATCAATTCTGTTCCATTCTACTTTGCTTTCAGATCGTGCATGAACAAATCTATGCTGAAGTAAATCAATATGCAGTTGCCTCGTGCAGAAGGCACAAGTATATAGTATATATAAAATGTAAAAAAGCAGAAGAGAAAGCAAACAAATAATATTAATGTAGAATATTAATTGTAATAGTTAAAAACTAAAATGATGAATTAATAAACTAAATAATTTACAGCTACTTATGTGTAACGCGTTTGTCTGCTAATATCCAAAAATGAATATTTAAAAATCATTCCTCAAGAAAATAAAAGAAGTGAAATAAAACAGAAACACGTAATTTTTCTTTATTATCTTGACTTATTATAGTAAATAAAATGTTTAAATGATAAACTAATTTTTTTTTTTTAAATTACCTAATTTACAACGACATGACATCTATTAATTCATCTGTAAATCTATCTAAATATCTAATATTGATTACAATTTAAAATATTCTTCACTAAAAATAGCTTATTATAAACAACTAATGAATTAATTAACTAATTTACAATTATGCATGACATTTATATATTTGTCTGTATGTCTGTCTTTCTGTCAAGTTCACTTCAGCTGTATGTCTATGTCTCTCTATCCACTGTTCCCCCACTTTATTTGAATGTAAACAGCTGGGGTGGCTTCTGCCCCATTTTTTACCCACAGTGCATTTCCCTCCAGCACCCCCCTCCCCCTTTGAGCACAAATTAGCCCAGCATGGGTCTGATCTCCATGGTAACCAGCAGTGTGTGAATGAGAGCAGAGAGGTTGGGGGTGTGTATGTGTGTGAGCTGACCAGTTGATCACTGGCTTGTTGTGAACATACACTCACTCAGAGCTGCTGACGGTCACAGGATGAGAAAGGACACTTTTCTGTACAGTAAGAGTTCGTATATTATTAAACTAAATGTTTAGCCAGTTACTTGTTGATGTAGAAGAACAGAAGTGATACAGTGATGTTTAGACAGATGCTGAGAGTTTTTCCAGATGTCTGACTGCTGTTTTGAAATGGTATTCAATTATCTGGATGGTCAGATATCTGTTTACCTGTTGGATAATGAAGAAGCTTTCCACAGTTTTGCTTGTTAAAGAACAGATTTATGAAAACTGTTCGCTTTGATTACTAAAGGGATAGTTGACCCAAAAATGACAATTCTGTCATCATTTACTCATCATCGTGTCGTTTCAGACCTGTGACCTACTTTCTTCTGTAGAACATAAAAGAAGATTTTTTGAAGGCCGTTTTTGCCCATACCTTGAAAATCATTGTGGTCCAAAACAACTTTCACTGTATGTACACGAACACTGATACATTTTTCAGAATATCTTATTTTGTGTCCCACATTAGAACGAAAGTCATAAAAGTTTTGGAATGATATGGGGATGAGTAATTGATGACAGAATTGTCAGTTTTGGGTGAAGTATCCTTTTAATATGTGTTATATGTTGCTAGCATTTGTTTTTCTGGGAGACAATTAAAGAGAAACTTTGTCCCTCCCCCCATGAAGCACTCTGACATTGATCCTGTCTGCTTTCTGTGATTTGTGCTGCATGTATCAGTATGTTAATGTGCCTCTAACTATAATGAATGATTGTGTGAGTGCGAGTGTGTGTGTGTTGGTATTGACCTTCCTCTCACAGAGCTCATTCACCACTCATCTCTTCATCTCACTTTCATTCGCCAGTCCTTCTGGTTCATTCCCCCTTCCACAGAGATGACATTTAGAAGCAGGGATCACAGCGCCCCGTTTCCGACCTCACCCCCACACAGGGTCGGAGGTCAGGGGGAGAGGGGGTGATGATGGCCCACTTAGTGTGTTTGAAGAATGAATCCACTCAAAACTCAACCAGTCTATATTTGAAAGCAGAATTAATTCAGCTAATTTAGATTTAGGACCTTTACAGTCTGAAGCTGAAACACTTTTTAAATAGAGCAAATGTGGTGATTTAAATTGTTAAAATGTTTCTGTCACTCTCTTTTGCAGATGCCCGATCAGTTTGAGCAGTCTGTTGTCCTCAACCAGCTGAGATATTCTGGGATGTTGGAGACAGTTAAAATCCGACGTTCTGGGTTTCCAGTCCGGAGAACATTCAAGGATTTCTGTTCCAGGTTTGTGCACCAAAAACTATAAACTTGCATATTCCTGCTGGAAAATGTCTTTCCATCCTTTTTATCAAGTGAAAATGCAGAGGGATTTTTATTTACATTTTCAGTTTTTACAACACCCTTTTAGTTAAATGAAGTGGTTGTCATTCTTTTCAGTCCAAACACTCCTCCTTTCTATGCAAATAACACTTTTAATTGAATGCGTCTTTTTCACAAAACCCAACGCTGTTTGACACCCAGAATTAACATTGTGCTATTACAGCTTGCTTTCTGTTTGCATTTCCTGCATCTTTGAAAGATGATCATATAGTGGATACATGGACAGAGAGTTGAATGCAATATTGGCGTATAAAAGTAAGATCCATTTTTAGACTGTGGAAAGAGACAGGTCAGTTTGATTATAAGCAGAATTGGATTTGTCTAAAATTCTCACAGGTGGATGTGCAACAAAACCTTTCCCAATTTTTGGTCACACAACGTTGCATTTTGCATTGTTCTATTCCCATGAAAATAAAAGGATTCAGTGTTAACTGACATGTTTAGAGTCCTTTATTGTGAACCACCTTTGCAGGACAGTTCAATCACTGTTTTATTTTGTTTTTGCCAGGTACTATGTGTTGATGAGGGGCGTGGCTTTATCAGATGACATCAAGGGGCGATGCCACCTTCTGCTGCAGCTCTATGACAACAGCAGTGCTGAGTGGCAGCTGGGAAAAACCAAGGTGAGCAACATCATGTTCTCTGGATATTCACTTTGAATTGTGTGACCGTGTGGGTAGCTGACATAAAATACTTTGGAAAGTGTTTCACAACACAATTTAATCATCACTTTGCAAACTGTTAACCTAAGTTAACAGGTAACCTAAGATATACGCTCTCCCTTTTACATTCATTTTTTTTTAATGTAGCTACCAAGAATACTGAATAGGGTGGTACATAAACAAATGGAAAAATCTGGTGCAAGGTTTTGTGACAGTGAAGCAGTTTGAAAGATGCTTGGATCTAAATCTAATAATTTATTGGTTTTATACTCTAGGTCCATCATGATTGGTGGATCTGGTGTAAATGACAGCTTTTCATTGGTTGTTTTTTTTGTAGGTGTTTATGAGAGAGAGTTTGGAGCTGCGATTAGAAAAACAAAGAGAAACAGAAGTGCTCAAAGCGGCTTCAATTATCCAAGCTCATATATTGGGTTATAGAGCACGGTAAACGCACTTACACATGTATATGCACATTAACTCGCGCTAACTGATACGCTGGGTGTCAACTCTAATGTACTCCCCCTGTTTCTCTCTCTGCCATCTGCTGGTTATAGGATGCAATACAGGCAGATGTTGCAGTGCATTGTTGTCATTCAGAAAAACTTTCGAGCACTGTATTGGCGCCGGCGCTTCCAGACAATGCGCTGGGCCACCATCACCCTACAGAAGAGGCTCAGAGGGCAAAGGGCACGACGGCTCTACATTCACCTTCTAGAGGAGAAGAGGAAGACGGAAGAAGAGGAAAGGAGACGAAGAGAAGAACAGGAGGCACTAGAGAGGTGGGCAGTTTGTGCCTGTATTATTATATATTATCAAAATTATTATTATTATTTGCCTGTACAATTGTTTCTAAGTTTCTGATCTTCTTGTGATGTTTATTTGTCAGAGAGATACAGTGCATGGAATTGGAGCTCCTGGCAAAAGCGGTAAGTGAAAAGATCTGTGTATCTGTCAGTCAGTCTGTAATATTAACACACACGCATACACTCACCTAAAGGATTATTAGGAACACCATACTAATACTGTGTTTGACCCCCTTTCGCCTTCAGAACTGCCTTAATTCTACGTGGCATTGATTCAACAAGGTGCTGAAAGCATTCTTTAGAAATGTTGGCCCATATTGATAGGATAGCATCTTGCAGTTGATGGAGATTTGTGGGATGCACATCCAGGGCACGAAGCTCCCGTTCCACCACATCCCAAAGATGCTCTATTGGGTTGAGATCTGGTGACTGTGGGGGCCATTTTAGTACAGTGAAAAATGTTCATGTTCAAGAAACCAATTTGAAATGATTCGAGCTTTGTGACATGGTGCATTATCCTGCTGGAAGTAGCCATCAGAGGATGGGTACATGGTGGTCATAAAGGGATGGACATGGTCAGAAACAATGCTCAGGTAGGCCGTGGCATTTAAACGATGCCCAATTGGCACTAAGGGGCCTAAAGTGTGCCAAGAAAACATCCCCCACACCATTACACCACCACCACCAGCCTGCACAGTGGTAACAAGGCATGATGGATCCATGTTCTCATTCTGTTTACGCCAAATTCTGACTCTACCATCTGAATGTCTCAACAGAAATCGAGACTCATCAGACCAGGCAACATTTTTCCAGTCTTCAACTGTCCAATTTTGGTGAGCTCGTGCAAATTGTAGCCTCTTTTTCCTATTTGTAGTGGAGATGAGTGGTACCCGGTGGGGTCTTCTGCTGTTGTAGCCCATCCGCCTCAAGGTTGTGCGTGTTGTGGCTTCACAAATGCTTTGCTGCATACCTCGGTTGTAACGAGTGGTTATTTCAGTCAAAGTTGCTCTTCTATCAGCTTGAATCAGTCGGCCCATTCTCCTCTGACCTCTAGCATCAACAAGGCATTTTCGCCCACAGGACTGCCGCATACTGGATGTTTTTCCCTTTTCACACCATTCTTTGTAAACTCTAGAAATGGTTGTGCGTGAAAATCCCAGTAACTGAGCAGATTGTGAAATACTCAGACCGGCCCGTCTGGCACCAACAACCATGCCACGCTCAAAAATGCTTAAATCACCTTTCTTTCCCATTCTGACATTCAGTTTGGAGTTCAGGAGATTGTCTTGACCAGGACCACACCCCTAAATGCATTGAAGCAACTGCCATGTGATTGGTTGATTAGATAATTGCATTAATGAGAAATTGAACAGGTGTTCCTAATAATCCTTTAGGTGAGTGTATATAGTTGATTATGATGGAGGCCTCATATATATATACAGTCAAACCAAAAATTATTCAGACACCAGATATAATTTTTTATTTGTGGGTGCAGGACACTGTAGTTCATTTATGTAAGTGAGGATAGCAAAATAAAGTAAACTGTGACATATTATACCCAAAAATTCTTCATACAGTGGACTACCAGTAAAATGACCAAAATTATTCAGACACTTTGACCTGACCATGTTTTGCTTGTGTTTTTTCTTTAATTGCTAATGCGACCTTTTACACCACAGACTGAACCAAAATTAAGCATTGTTAATTGGTTGACCTAAATTGGTATTATCTAATTGTGTACTTAAATCTAACAGCTGATTGGTTGATTGTAATCCATTACATACCTATCTGACATCATCAAGATTAATTTGTTCTGACACAGCTTAACTCTGAGTTCTTGTCATATTTTATTACCGTTTTCTAAACTATAGTGAATAAACTGTGATAATGTGATAAAATGTTGAAGGTGTCTGAATACATTTTGGTTTGACTGTATATTCAAAAGTAGATATAAAATGCACATTTTCTGTTTCTTTTTTTGTTTTGTTTTAATGCAGAATTCATAACACAACCAGCTCAAATGACATTCTGTTTATATTGCATGTTGGGTAACGCAGTCTTTTCTACGCAGGCAGAGGAGGCTCGAAGATTAAAGGAAGAAATGAAAAATGAGCAGAATCAAAATTTCTTACCTGAGAGTACTGCACCAGACAGTATTGTACCAGAGAGTAGCCCATTTGAGAATGGCCCTCCTGAGAGCCCTGTAGCAGAGAAATCACTGGTGGAGCAGGTGTTTGACGAGGTGTTCGAAGTAGAAACAAACCAGGCATCACAGGTGGAGGAGATCTTGCGTTTGGAGCGTGAGATTGAAGGCCTGCGGCGACAGAAAGAGGCTCAGGAGCAGAGTCTAAACGCGCAGTCATTGCATCGTCTGCAGTGGCTGCGTGATCAGGAGCTGCGCAGGCTGGAAGAAGAGGCCTGTAAGGCTGCGCAGCAGTTCCTCACCTCGCTCAACTTCGATGAGATCGACGAGTGTGTGCGTAACATTGAGAGCTCGCTGGGGGAATCCAGTGGCTCACAGCAGGGGGTAGCTAGAGGTGAGGAAGATGAGGTGGATGAAGGTCTGGGAGTGGATGACGGGTTTAAAGACTCTCCTAATCCCAGCGAGCACGGCCACTCAGATGGCCAGCGCACCAGTGGAATTCGCACCAGCGATGATTCCTCTGAGGAGGATCCTTATGCAAACGACCGTATGCCCCCACCCTCAGTCCCACCCATCATCATGCCCTCAGCCTATCATGCTCCACCCTCAAGCAGTGGCTCCACCTACTCTCACGCTGTTCAGGAAGAAGAGGCGGAGCTAATCCCTCCCGATGAAGATTCTGATTATGATCCAGATGATTATGATGGAGGCCTCATCATGCGACCTCCCAGCCTCCCGCCGCACAATGACCACTGGTCACTTGACCACCGCAGCTCCTTTGCAACTAGCACCAGTGTCAGCTCAGGGGCGTACCGCTTCAGCTCAGACGGGCCACAATCTTCAGTGAGTTTTACACACACATTCTGCATGGTTGATGAATCAGATTCATTAAAAGA
Source organism: Coreius guichenoti (assembly GCA_039654105.1). Lineage (NCBI taxonomy): Eukaryota > Metazoa > Chordata > Actinopteri > Cypriniformes > Gobionidae > Coreius > Coreius guichenoti. The sequence goes on from CM077175.1 coordinate 11,124,700, forward strand.
TTCAGGTTTTTCTGTAGAGTAGGGATTCCCAAACATTTGTGTCACATTCGCACATGAAATGCAGGTCAATTATTATAAATAAACTGTTTCACCTTTTTAGTGAGTATTTTAATTGTTTTTATTTTTAAAATGATTTATTTTTCAATTTGATATTTTTATGGTTTAATTATTAGTATAATTTCATCAGCTCATAATTTCAACCCTCAGTTTTCAACACCAAGGTCATGAGTCCCAATAAATGCATCAACTGGTAATATATGTCTGTGTGTGTGTGTGAATACAATATTAGTCACTGTGGAAAAAACATTTACATATTATTAATTTAGCAGATGCTTTCATCCAAAGCACCAAATGAGGAAAGCAACAAAGCTGCCAAATGCGTAAATGTAAAGTGAAATCATTTAGTGTATTGCACTTATTTTTGGTAGTTAATAAATGCTCCATGGTCTTATAGTGCATGCTTAATCTATGTTAATGCTTTGCTAATCTTTCATCAAAATGCAATAGCTTGCTCTGCTTCTGCAACAACTGTCTTTTCAGCAAATTCCTCAATTCACCAATTCATCATTAATACAAATTGATCGATTTCCTTGTTGAATATCTGTTTCACTTGTAAATACGCTACTTTTTAAAAATAAATTAAATTAATTTTTAAAAAGAAATTATTTAGCAAGGACTTGTCAAAAGTAACAGTAAAGACATTTACAATGTTACAAAAGATTTCTATTTCAAATAAATGCTGTTCTTTCAAATTTTCCGTTTATCAAAAAATCCAAACCAAATCAGCGTATTAGAATGATTTCTGAAGGATCATGTGACACTGAAGACTGGAGTAATGATGCTGAAAATTCAGCTTAGCATCACAGGAATAAATTACATTTTAAAATAAATAGAAAAAAATTATTTTAAATTGTAATAATAGATCACAATATTACTATTTTTGCTGTGTTTTCATCAAATAAATCTAGACTTGGTAAATAGAAGAGACTTCTTACTCGCCCCAAGCTTTTGAATGGTAGCATACTTCACATTACTGAAGGAAAAAGAGTTGTGAATGCCATTTCATGACTTTAAAATCATGTGCTGTTCATGCTTGTTTACATGTAATTGCTGACTGTGTATCCCTGTTTCTTTCCATCAGTTTGAGGACAGTGAAGATGACTTCGAAAGGTTTGACACAGACGATGAATCATCTTACCGGCGGGATTCTGTCTATAGTTGTGTCACTCTCCCCTACTTCCACAGCTTCCTTTATATTAAAGGTAAATAGCCTGCCCACTCCTCTCCCAACACTTCTTTATTTTGTTTGTTTAAAGGCACGGTATGTATGATTTTTGGATTAAAATATCCAAAAACCACTAGAAAAACATTAAATATTTAGTTGACTTGTGTACTTACATTATCCCAAATGTTTCCAAGAATGTTTAAATCCAGAGAAATAAGCAATTTTAACCAGGACACAGACCGTCATACCCGCGTTACCCTTGATTTCTGGTTTTATTTTATAGAAACCATGGAAACACCAAAGACGCTTTAATATATTATGTGTTTTATTAGACAGGTGAGCAACTGTTTGGATACATTCATCGACAGAAAACTAATCATTGTTATATAGCTCAACACTGTTAGTCTTATAGTTTAAATCTAGTTTTCATGATTTACCGCGAGTACCATGTTTTACCATGCCTAATATCGATCCAGCTTACTGCAGTGCGCAACAAGTGTCTAGTAGTAGCTGCCGTTAAAGTAAAACAGCGCTGTGTACGCATGACCGGAAAAAGCGGAAGCGGCCATCTGCGGCATAATAAAAGCTCCGCGAAATCCAGGCGTCATCAAGCTACGCCTTTGTTTTGAATAAGCGACCTCTAGCGGTGAACAATTACATATTGTGGCTTTAATTACATGCTTGCAACAAAGTGTATGAAATTTATATCACTTTTTCTTTTTAAGTTAACTTAAAGGCTCAGCCAATTTTTTTTTTTTTTTTAAACTTTAAACTTTTTTGGAAATTTAAAAAAGTTAAAATTTACTCAAATTGTTTAATGTTTGTGGAGCAGGATTTTGACTAATCCGATTTCAGTGGGCAACTCATTAGAAATATAAACCAGCTGTTTGTGGCTGCCATTTCTGATTAGGACAAAAATTTAATTTATTTGGAAGAGAGATTTTATCACTTTTAATATTTGCATAGTTAATTGCACTTTCTCTTCTTTGCATGCTGAAACTGTTCAACTATTTAACCAGAAGCCACATTATATGTTAATTCTTGTGCACAGCTGAAGTGTATGTCAACGAAAATGTTTAATGGCGACACTGTTGCAGCATTTCATTTATGGAACGCCTGGATGTGTGTTGCAGGTGGCCTGTTGAACTCCTGGAAGCGTCGCTGGTGTGTGCTCAAGGATGAAACATTTCTGTGGTTCAGGAGCAGACAAGAGGCACTCAAACAGGGCTGGCTGCTGAAGAAGGGCGGAGGCTCCTCCACACTCTCTCGGCGCAACTGGAGACGCCGCTGGTTCGTCCTGCGACAGAGCAAACTCATCTACTACGAGAATGACACAGAAGAGCGGATGAAAGGCATGCTGGACATGCACGAAGCCAAGTAAGACCTCAGGAAGTACAGTACACAAAGGTTTCAGGTTCAGTCACAATCAGTGTGACAGATCTGGAGAGCTACGGTCATGCTCTTTTGCCTCGTTCTTCTTGACACTTTTAGGGGGCTAAACCTATCAATCAAAAATACTTTCTTTTAAATCTGCAGCCTAAAGGCCTATTTTTCTATATATTGTTGTTTTGAAGCATGTATTTGTTTATTTATCTTTCTCTTTGAACTTAACACTGAACTCAACTCAACTCAACTGAATCTACACTGAACTGGCTTCAGCTGAATAATGACACTGTTGTCTTTTTTTTTTTACAGCAGAATTTAATTCTGTTTGCATCATTATTTTCCTGTTTATCACTGTAAAGATGCTTTGAAACAATCTGTAATGTATAACGCTCTATATAAATGAAGATGACTTGACTTATTCTTTTTGTATTGTTCTATTAGAGAGATTATTGATGTAACAGGGAAGGAGAATGGGATTGACATCATTATGCCAGAGAGAACATACCACCTTATTGCAGAAACTGCAGAAGATTCCAGGTAAGTGTTTTTATGTTTTGTGTTTTTTAATCATGTATGCTTCAAGTCTTTATGTTTACTTAGTAAATGTGTAAAACCATCGAATTGAGGTTTTTAATTAGTCTCCGTGTTGTGTGCAGTCATTGGTTTAGCGTGTTAAGTCAGGTGCACATGTCGACAGAACAGGAAATTCGAGAGATGCATGATGAACAAGCAAATCCTCAGAATGCTGTGGTAAGTATTGGACACACACACACACACACACACACGTTGGTGCAACTACATTATCAGGACATTCCATAGACGTAATGGTTTTTATACTGTACAAACTGTACATTCTATCCCCCTACACTACCCCTACCCCTAAACCTACCCATCACAGAAAACATTCTGCATTTTTACATTTTTAATAAAACATTGTTTAGTATGTTTTTTTTTTAAGCTATTTTTATTACAAGGACACAGGAAATGTCCTCATAAACCACGTTTACGTTGTAATACCAGTGTAATACCCATGTCATTATACAAATTTGTGTCCTCATAAATCACATAAACAAGCACACACACACACACACACATACACACACACACATTTTATGGGGACTTTCCAGAGACATAATGATTTTTATTCTGTACAAACTGTATATTGTATCATTAACTCTGCCCCTAAACACAGCAGAAATCATTCTACATTTTTACGTTTTCTGAAAACATAATTTAGAATGATTTATAAGCTTTTTTCTTATGGGGACCAAAAATGTGTACACATGGTCAAAATTGACTGGTATTACTATCTTTGTGAAGACATAACCTGGACCACACACACACACACATTTGCAGACAATTCATAAAATATTTAGAAAAGATGTTTGTATTTTTCATAGGGCACATTGGATGTGGGAATGATTGATTCTGTATGTGCCTCTGACAACCCAGAAAGGTAAATACACACTCTGTTCTCTCCCTGTCTTGTTGCTTTTGAAACAAAGTGGATTGGTAACCTACACGTGTATTATTTCCCTTTTTAAAATTATTACTATTATTTTACATTTTTTTATATATATATATAATATATCTTATATAATATACAAATTTATTTTTTAAAAATGTTATACTTTTCTTATAATTGCAGTTTTATATCTAACAATTGTGACTTTCTCATTTGCAACATTTTGTAATTATGAATTTATATTTCACAATGTGACTTTCTCATTTTAGTTTTTACTGAACTTGTATACTATGAATATTGTTGACACAGTTGGCTTGTGATGTTCCTCATTTGTAAATTTCTTTGGATAAAGGCATCTGCAAAATGAATGTAAATGTTTAAACCTAATTTCACATTAACCATTTAAATTTTTTCTTTGAGAAAAACCATACAGTTGTGTTATGTAGACAATAAAATATTTTTTTCTCTATCCAGGCCAAATGCCTTCGTTATAATTACAGCCCATCGTGTTCTACATTGCATGGCTGAGTCTGCAGAAGAAATGCATCACTGGATTACGTTGCTCCAACGCACGAAAGGAGACACACGTGTGCAAGGACAGGAGTTCATCATCAGGGGTGAGAGGTCACCTACTCGCACAAGTCAAAAGTCATGCTCAGTTGTTACTGGATTGTCTGAAGATTATTTTTACATTTAATACATTAGTTCTCATTGTATGAGGATGTTTCTTCACTCTTCCTAGTCAGTCATAGAATCAGAGAGAAGCTGGATGTATGAAAAACTTAACAGGTGTTTTGTCAGATAATAACAGGATTGTATTTTTTTTTTTAGATTATTTAAGAATTTTACACATTGTATGCTTTTTTGAATGCTTAATATACAAATTCATATAATTATTGGGTCATGTCAAATCAACCAAATTTTGGAAACTTCTCCTGCTAAAATGTTTGATTTTGTTAATATCTTTTTTTAAGAAAGCCAAACATTAATAGTGATGAAAGCCAAAATAATGTATATTTACTGAGTAATTCACTATTTTGTTAAGTGGTGTATTTTGTTAAGTAAATTACAGGTGAGCAAAAATCATTTTAGAAAGATGGCAGCATCATTATTTTATTTTTACACAGATAGGTAAGCCTGTTAGTAAAATCTGTTGACTTAAGCAATCTTTGTTGCATTATATGGCAATGGTGACCATTGGAATTGGGGAAAAGGCACTTTTTGCCTGTCACTCAAGAAATAATAAAGATATCTTAATATTCTTTTAGATTTTGTTTCTTAACAACTTTTTTTTGGGATCTTCATTTTAAATGTCCTTAAAATTTTACGACAAAATGGTAATTTTGACAAAATAATGGATGAATCAGTGAATATTCATCCATGGCATTTAATCTTTTGGCTTTCATTAATATTTATGTCTGTCTTTCATCAGAAAAAAATATTAACAAAATTTAAAATTTGAGCCGGGGACCTCTGGTTGAGTTGACACACAGAATGACCCCTAATTGATTTGATATAGAACATATTGTCCTCTTTTTGGATTAATTATATGTAATATGTATACTATTAATATATATATATATAGAGAGAGAGAGAAGAATGAAGAGAAAAGATGGCTTAGACCACAATTATGTTATAATGTTCACTTTCAAATCAACACCACCACGTTAGGATGCCTTCAACTACAAACTGAATTTAAAATATGTGAAAATATCTCTCTCTGTCTCTTTCTCTCTCTGATTTGGTTTCCAGGTTGGTTGTATAAAGAGATTCGGGGCAGCAGTCGTGGGAATCTTAAGCTGAAGAAGCGCTGGTTTGTGCTGACTCACAATTCTGTGGATTATTATAAAAGCTCAGAGAGAAACGCTCTTAAACTGGGCTCTTTAGTGCTTAACAGCCTCTGCTCTGTGATCGTTCCCGATGAGAGAATCTTCAGAGAGACCGGTAAGCACACACATGGATGCACATAAACAATAGAGTATACCAACAAGCATTTACATCTTTCTCAGACTCTGTACTATATATGTGTGCTTTTAGGCTATTGGAACGTGAGCGTGTTTGGTCGTAAACATTCATACAGGCTGTACTCTAAGCTGCAGACGGAGGCTAGTCGATGGGCCAGCGCTGTACAGACTGTCATCGACAGCAAACCGCTCATCGATACACACACACAGCAACTTATACAGGACATCAAGGTAACACGCACACAATTGCATATGCATTTATGTTTTTTAATATAATTTTATTGAAATGCTATTGTAACTGTTTGTTTTCAGGAGAACTGTCTGAATTCAGAGGTGGTGGAGCAGATCTACAAGAGGAACCCAATACTGCGTTACACACACCACCCTCTACATACAGCCCTCCTGCCTTTACCCTATGGAGATGCACAGCTCAGCTGTGAGTGAAACACACACACACATTTAAAATACACTTAATATTCAGTATTATTATCAATTTGACTGCACTGAAACTATTGAATGAGAACAAAACTTGAGCTGGATAGTTGTCTTCTGTAGAGCTGCTTTACAGCTGAATTGAATTTGTTTCCTTATTGATGAACTCTGCAACTTAAACACTTATTGAGTTGAGTTGAACTGAACTGACTCAAGCTGAATAATGGCACTACTATCTTCTGTAGAGCTATTTTATAGTTGAACTGAGTTTGATTCATAACTAATAAGCATTCACACTGTTATTGAACTGAATTGAATAAACATTGACACAATGGGCCCTATTTTAACGATCTAAGCACATGGTCTAAAGCGCATGGCGCAAGTGCACTTAGGGCGTGTCCGAATCCACTTTTGCTAGTTTAACGACGGGAAAAATGGTCTGTGCGCCAGGCGCATGGTCCAAAAGGGTTGTCCCTATTCTCTTAATGAGTAATTGGTGTGTTTTGGGCGTAACATGCAATAAACCAATCAGAGTGTCATCTACCATTCCCTTTAAAAGCCAGTTGCGCTCGCGCCATGGCGGATTCGCTATTTACATGGCGGAATTTGCGAGCGGAAAGACTGAACGCTTCTCCAGAGAGCAATCCTTTTATTTTTAATATTTAAAAATATTTGTGTGCTGCTGCGCGTCCCTGTGTGTGTAATGAGTGTACGCGCGTTGTGCACCCGCCTATAGGCGCATATTACTAACACGCCCTTTAAATAACACAAAAAATACTGCACTACTGACTTTAGACCAGGTTTTTGTTGGTCAATGGCAAAGTCGTTTTTGCCTCAAAATAGCAACGCGCCAACAATGCGCCTCGTTTTCAGACCCATGGGCGCAAATGCATTTGCTATTTAAACAACGTGGCGCAGGATGTGATAAAATGATAACTGCGTCGGGCTGAATCTAGCAAAGAACACTTGTGTCACGCCTGGTGCTGCATTGTGCCGGTTGTATGATAGGGCCCTATGTCTTCTGTAGAGCTGCTTTATAGCATACGATCTGTATTGTATGAAGCGCTATATAAATAAATGTGACAACATATATGTTCTAATACACCCTAACAGTGATAATCACTCTGTATATTCATGTTTTTAGCTGACAAAGGGAGAAATTACGGCACGCTGCAGGCTGAGGCCCTCAAGATCTTCAATGTTCTTCATCAGCTAGAGGCCGAAGCCAGTCCCATCCCTCACATCCAGGGGCTCCTGCAGATGGCTCATGACCTACGACCCCTAAGAGACGAGCTCTTCTGCCAGCTCATCAAACAGACAGCACACAACCCGAAACCTGCTGGCCCCGCCCACATTAGTGGATGGCGAGTCATAGCCTGCATGTGCTGCACATTTAGCCCCGCCTCCAGAAGTATTCTCAAATACCTGAAATTTCACTTGAAGAGGTCAGTGAGCATGTGCATTTGTGTTTGGAGTATTTTGTCTTGTCAGAATGCCATAGGGTTAAAAAAGAGATAAATTCGATAATATGAGATCAATACTTGGCAGTCTGATCAAAAAATTCAATAAGTCAGAATAGGATCAATATTAAAATACCGGCCAATATGACAATAACCAATAAATAGTTAAATAGTATATACAAAATCTATATTGTTTTGTCTTAATGAATTAAAAATAAGACAAACTAAAATCAATTATTTAAATTACTAGAAGTGAATTCAACAATAACATTAATGTACAGGATGAAAAATCAGATATTCATTTTGAGATTTGCAAAAAATTACTTTTAATTTTAATTTATTAAATTATCGAAAAAATGCACAACTATATGTTTCTGATATATTGTACATACCTATGACAAATCATGGTCTATTACTCCATTATGAATGTAACCAATGAGAGGAAGATGACGAGATTTATCATTGTTACCAATTATTAGATTGTGACTGATTTTCTACTCAGGACACGAGAGCTGTACCCAGGCACCGAGATGGAACGGTATGCTGCATTCTCCCAAGACGCCTTACGGCACGTGCGTGGACGCGAATACGTTCCTTCACAGGAGGAGCTGAGGGCCATACTGAGCAGACAGGAAATGACATCGACAGTTTACTGCCATGGTGGCGGGTCCTGCAAAATCACCATTAACTCACACACAACTGCAGGAGAGGTACACAACACATAAACACATCCACACACATATACATGTGACCTTCAGACCCACAGTAACTATATGTGTGTGTGTGTGCGTGTCTGATGGTCTCTAGGTGGTTGAGAAGCTGCTGAAGGGTCTCTCCATGGAGGACTGTAAGAACATGTTCGCTTTGTTTGAACATAATGACATCACAGACCGAGCCATAGAGAGCAGGACTGTGGTGGCCGACGTCCTCGCTAAGTTTGAGAAGTGAGTCTCAACTCGTATACCATACCTTAAAATTTTGTAAATATTTATTTACATTTTTATATTTAAATAAAACTTAATTTATATATTATACATAAATATAAATTATACATTCTTTATTTTTATTTAATACAAAATGTATACTATTAAAACCATCAATATAGAACACTTAATCTTATGTAAAATGATTTAAAGGTGCTATAAAATGGATTAAAACTCTATAAAGACATGAGAGGCAGAGTGTTTTCTGATTGGCTAAAAAAAGAGTGGGTTGTTAATCAGTCTAAGGCTGGTGTGATTTCTGTCAGGTACTATAGGAAGATTTTCCATATTACCAAAAAAATCATTGTTTAAAGCACATTTTATTGTGGTTTTCATAATGTAGGATAAAATGTTATGATATTATTCATTCATTTACTCTCTCTCTGTTTCTCATTCAGGTTGGCAAATAAAGGACAGGAAGGAGAGGACTGGAAGTTTTATTTCAAGCTTTTCTGTTTCTCCGAACCTGAGAGCGTTCCTGCTGACAGTGTGGAGTTTGCATTCATGTTTGAGCAGGTTTGATTTCAGTTTAATATCTGGCCTAAAAACACATAAATAATAGGGCTGTCAATCACTTAAAAATGCATACATTTATAATTATTATTTAAGCACATATACAAATTATTGCAGAGAAAATTACATTATTGTGGAAGCTAAAAGCATTGTGTTATCATTAAAAAAAGCCAATATACAGTCTATTTTTTGGTCTATGTGCACATGCTAACAAATGCATTGTCTCACTGTTTTCAGAATCTCACATCTACAGCGCCACATTTTTTAAGATCATGTGTCATAACGTTCTGCTCTATTCTGTTGGTCAAACACAAATACACACAAAATCATGCATGTACACAGTTTTTTAATAATAAATCTATTGACGGTCAAGCCAAAAACAGATGTTCAGGGCGATTTCTTTTCTGTAAACGTTTCATAAATGGGATTTCAATCTTTCTTTCTCTCTCGCAGGCTCATGAAGCTGTCATTAGGGGTCAGTATCCTGCCCCAGAAGAGACTTTGCAGTTTCTGGCTGCTCTTCGGTTGCAGTATTTGTTGGGAGACTACACTACGCAGAGTGTCTTGCCTGAGTTGGAGCAGGTGTTCCCCATGGCCCGTCTGCGTGCTCGAGTACAACAGTCCGCACGGTGCTTTGCATCTGCCACACCATCCACAGAGAGAAAGAGAGGTAGTTTCCTGGAAGGCACGCTGAGGCGGAGCTTCCGAGGGTCACTGGGGCGACAGCGCCAAGGGGAGGAGCCTGCAGCCATAGAGGCGTGGCTGCAAGACGAGAAGGCGGGGCTGAGAAGTTGTTTGGTGGAGAAATGGCGTAAACTGCAGGGGATGGAACAGGACCAAGCCATGAAAAAATACATGAGTCTCATCAGGGAATGGCAGGGATATGGCTCCACCCTCTTTGATGTGGAGGTAAGAACACACATGTTGGTTCACCTATCATTCTGAGGACATTCCATAGAGTTAATGACACTTTCTATCCCCTAACCCTAAATCTACCCATCACAGAAAACTTTCTGCATTTTTAATAAAAAATTATTTAGTATGTTTACATTGGCATGGCCTCATAATGTAGGGGGTGTGGCCTGAAACCTGAATACACACTACAATATAAGGATTTTGGGTCCTCATAATGTAGGTCAAACCAGTACACTCACACATAATCAGCCAGCAGGGTCACTGACTATATTCTCTCTGTGCATCAGTGTGTAGACGGTGTGTATCCTGGAGAGCTGTGGTTGGGCGTGAGTCGTAAGGGGGTGTGCGTGTACAAGCGTGGGGAGGCGTGGCCTCTGGAGGTGTTTCTCTACGAGGTCATTCTGTCCTTTGGTGCACCGCAGCCAAACATCTACAAGATAAGCGTGGAGGGACGAGAGCTGCTCTTCAGCACTACCATGGTACAAACTTTTCCCCATGCTTCTACAATAAACAACACTAACATTTGTCATTTATAGTAACTTAATTATCGCTTCATTGGTCAAATCTTCAACACATTTAAAGATCATTTGAGTTGGACACAATCTGTTCTGTGAGTTGTTAACTCAAGACTCACTCTGAACAATTTGAACCTTTAACCATCAGTTTTTAGTTCTTAGCTTGAGAATTGCAGCAATTGAATCCATTCATGAATTAATTCAGTGTGGTTTTTGAACCAGTTCAACAGGTTGATTGAAAAAGAAAAACGGGTCATGATGATTCATCATGAATCTGATATCACTATCACATCACAAGGCCGTTTCCACCTGGTATTAAGATGCATTTTGGTCGTTTGGATCACAAGTGGACGACACTAAATACAGGTGTTATCAGGGTCCAAAACGTTTTAAGCTTTTCCACTTTCAACCACTTCCAGAGGTAGTCAAAAATGCATTTGAACGGATTGCTTTCGTAGTGAAATACTCGAATGCATTCAAACAGTCACAAAAGACCGCCTACTCTCCGCCCTCTGACCTAATGCGTCAACATTGTGGGAAGCGCGCTAGCCAGACAGGATTTAAACTTTGTCGGCTGAAGACCTAAGTTAGGTTTGAAGACGAAAAACTCACCAAGCACAATGTTCTCTCACCATTCCTGATTTCTAACATGCACTCACAGCGTTCGGCGTGGTCTTGCAGCCATCAGAGCCAAAACGAAAGCTGCTGCTCTTTGTGTTTTTCCGTCGTCTTCGGTGTGCTCATATGTAAATTGCGTGAGCTTATTTTGTCCATAAAAGCCCATACATTTACCCACACATAGACCCTCCCCTCGAAGGACAGAAGTGGTCGAAAGTGGACAAAAGAGATGGATTAAAACAACAGGTGTAAACGGGAATGTGTCTCCCTTGTCTACTTGTGATCCGATCGACCAAAATGCATCTTAATACCAGGTGTAAACAGGGCCAAAGCGAGTCTTGAGTTCTTTACTTTGACATAACATGTAATGGTGTTTTTTTCTGAAATGTACTCGAATAAAAAGTAATATATAATGCATTGATATGCAGTGGCGTTAATGTTTCCCAAACTGAGTACTGGAATACCGATACGTGAAAAATGTACTTGAGTACAGTAATAGAGTAATAATGCTTCATTACTGTCCACCATTGCCACTTAGCAACCACCAATAACACCCTAGCATTGTAACGGCAAGTTTTTCACAGGAAAACACTCCTCACATTTACGTCATTATTTTATTTTTTGGTATGTCATTATGAAGGCCTGAATGATCATGTTTTAGTTTAACTAAAACCATTAAAACAAACAAATAAATAAATAAATGTTAACTGACATTAATTTAAACTTTAACATTAATTTATTTCATTTTATTTCTCATTTTAATTTAGTTTAACTTGAAGTACTAAAATAACTAAAACTAAACCTGAAATAAAAATTCATAAAAAGTTAAACTATATAGACATATTTAAAGAAAAACTAATAAAAAACAAACAAAAAATGGCTAAGTATTTAACAAAAATAAAATGAAAGTGTAAAATATAACAAATAAAAACTAATTCAGAATATTAACAAATATTACATTAAATGACATTAAAGTAACACTGGTTTGCTCTATTTGTGTCTCTGTAGGTGATGGACATCGCAAAGCTCATGAAGGCTTACATCAGTCTAATAGTGAAGAAACGTTTCAGCACTTGTCAATCCATCAGCAGCCACGGCAGCAACTGGTGATCTCTCACACCTGACAAACTCTTTTCGTAATTGTGCCTTTGAAGATAAACGTCAGCAAAATGTTTAATCACAAAAAAAGAGAGTGACCCTTCAATGCTGAGTGCAAAAGAACCAAAGACAATATCAGGAGACACTTTCACAACAGACACTATCATGTTCCCACAGACACACACATTCTGTTGTCTGTTCACCGGACACCATATTTTACGTTGTATTAACATTTTAAATCAAGTCCAGTTGCATTTCTTTGGAATTCTGCAGGCAGAAAGTCCAGCCCCCGAAATAACCAGCACTCAAGTCCAGTGCCTTTAAAAACGCACACACGTGCAAACACACCCTTTAAATCTGTTTTATATGTGACTGAATATGTGCAATGTTTATATTGTATATTATATAATTCTGAGGAGCTGTATATTTTATAAAACTTTTCTGTTGAACTGCAGGATTGTGATAATACTATTGGATTTACTCCCTCTGGTCCTATTATTTTTCTACTTTAAGTCTATAAAAACACTAAAACAACAGGAAAATCTTTCTCATTTTGTATCTTTACTGTGCATTAGTTTATAGGCAATAAATATAACAAAATTCAAAGACTCTTACATTCATTAAAATGTTCATCCACGTTCCCTCTCTGCAGCACAGAACCGATTTCTCTGACAGAAAATCTCATTTAACACTTTGGATATCTGGGGGACATCTGAATGAAATCTTTTGTAGACTATGCTAATCAGTTAGCACCAAGTCATGAATGCTGGTCAAGTTTCCAGCGCAGAAGTGCAATGTGCCCAGATGGAATCGGCAGACATTTTTCAGTGCAGATTTTGGGTGAAAATCTGCAGAATGTATTTGCAATTTCTATTTAGGAGTCTTTTAAAATGTTTTAAAGGATTAGTTCACCCAAAAATTTAAATTCTGTCATTAATTACTCACCCTCATGGCGTTCCAAATCCGTAAAATCTTCGTTCATCTTCGGAACACAAATGAAGATATTTTTGATGAAATCCGAGAGCTCTCTGACCCCTCCATAGACAGCAATTTAATGAACACTTTCAAGGCCCAGAAAGGTAGGAAATACATCGTTAAAATAGTCCATGTGACTCCAGTGGTTCAACCTTAATTTAATGAAGCGACTAGAATACTTTCTGTGCGCAAAAACAAACAAAAAAAACGACTTTATTCAACAATTTCGTTCTAGCCTGTGTCAGTCTCCTACACAGTTTACGTTGTAAAAACAGTCACATTCACATGCATGCGTCGTGGTGCTCACGTGAACAGCATCGGCTGCCGTAGAACTCGAGACCGCTGCACTGTTTACAGCGTAAACTGCGTAGGAGACTGACACAGGCTACAACAAAATTGTTGAATAAAGTCGTTATTTTGTTTGTTTTTGCACACAAAAAGTATTCTCGTCACTTCCTAAAATTAAGGTTGAACCACTGGAGTCACATGGACTATTTTAACAATGTTTTTACTACCTTTCTGGGACTTGAAAGTGTTCATTAAATTGCTGTCTATGGGGGGTCAGAAAGCTCTCGGATTTCATCAAAAATATCTTCATTTGTGTTCTGAAGATGAACGAAGGTCTTACGGGTTTGGAACGACATGAGGGTGAGTAATTAATGACAGAATTTTTATTTTTGGGTGAACTAACCCTTTAAGAAGGCTTTCAATGTGCTTATGAGGTTGAAACATACATTTATAATTATTTCACTACTAACATTTTATATTACATATCTGTCTTAAGTAGCTTCTGAAATCACTCACCCAGGGTTTGATATCTTAAGGGCAAAATGATTACCAGAATCACACAGTTTACTGCAATACCTAACCACCAACTCCATTACTTCATGAATTTTGTATGAGTCTAGACTAATAGCCCAAAGTCAGTCTATTTTGTTTTTTGTTGTAATACACACAACATGAGATGTAGGGCACTTAAGCATTGGCAGATGACAATGTGTAAGATCTTTCTATGGGTCATTTAAAATCATGTGGGAATAGAGTAAAATGAGAGCTTCATATTGACTCAGATGCCTACAACAGAATGCACTGCAGCAAAATTTAATGTTTTCTCAACTTTTGCAATCCCTTGGTTTCTCCACTACTTCCTTGTGCAATCAATGTAGTTTTCATTAAGTCTAAAGCTGCCTTTCACCATCTCTGACAAACGACAGACCGTCATTAATTCGCAATGGAGAGTAGTATGGGAGCTGTGCGGCTCCCATACTATGTTGAAATATTGGAACATTGGATCTAGATCATTTTCAGCCGCCCGCCCAACCACCCACAACAGGCTAGCATTGTGGTGCCGTGTTTTACGAAAATATTTTTGTATTATTATTGTTAGATTATTTTTAGCACTCTGACACATTGCTTATGCTCTTCTACTGTAAGTTGCTTTGGATAAAAACATCTGCTAAATGTACATGTCATTTTAATTACCAATATTTTTGCACTAAAATATTATTCTTTAAACTGTAAAATTGGTGGTTATGAATAATTATATATTAAATAATTATTACATAATTATGTTGATTAGCCCTAGAAAACCTACTATTGGTCAACCCAGCCCTACATTTTTCCAGATTATTTTAGATTTGTCAGCCATAGTTATGGACATGCATCCGCAAAATCTGCATATATTAGCTGTAATTTTTTGGTATTTTAACGTTTTCTCAACATTTGTTCGACTTTTGCAATCCATTGTTTCTCCACTACCTCCTTGTAAAATCAATGTTTTCGCAGCTTTCTTTGATTAATGTATCATTTGAACATTTGTGGCTAGACCGTATGACCGCCTGACAGGATATGATGTATTGTAATCAAAACTATAAGCATGAGGTGAGAATTACCAATATTTTTGCACTAAAATGTTATTCTTTAAACTGTAAAATTGGTGTTTATGAATAATTATATCTGAAATAATTAATTACGTTTATTAGCCCTAGAAAACCTACTATGCATTTCTTCCAAACATATTAGTGTTTGTTTGTTTTGTGTGGATATATTCAATTCATTATTCATTTATTTTACCAAGGTGAATAAGGGGAGGAATGGCTGCTTCACAACCAATTTGAAAGTTCCATGTAACTGCCACTAGGGGACAATCGTGCGCAAACGTCGGAGATAGTGGAAATGCGTAAGCGCCTGTAAATATGGCACAGGGTTCCTGTTCGTTATGGCAGGTGAAGCGTAGTTGTAGTTTATCAGAATGGAAATTAAAAACCTAAACGAAAAAAAGGTTGGTTTTAAACAAACATTCATTTGTCTAACAGCAGTAATACATTTTGTGTGCATTATAATTTTGTTTAAGTCTGTGTGTGCTTTGCAGTCTTACTTCGTTGCTCAAAGGCTGATCCAGAACTCCAGGCTCGAAAGTAACAATTTAATATATAATTGAAATCAGTTTGCGTATCTTCGTAAAGTGCTTTTCAAGTAAGGCTCCTCCCAACACTGAGGCTCCTCCCACTTGTTAGCCCCTCCCATAACAGGATGGTGCAGGGAGAGTGGATTGGTCCCTGAATGAGTTCATTTGATGTCAAACTGATGTAACCCTGACGACGAGCTCGCCTGAGCCTTGCTCTTGTGGGGAGAGGTCAGAAGTCACATTCAGGCACATGGAGAAAAGGTGGAGGGGGCATCGAGGTGATGACTCCAGCCGGGTGGTTTGTGAGTGTGTGTTGGAGACTGTGTGTGTGTGCGTGAGAGGCAGCCACAGGTTGCGGTGCGGGCTGTGTGTGGTGTCCAGGTCTCGGTTTTTATCGTAGTTCTGGACATCCCAGAAGAGATTAACAGCCCGCCACCGCATGAGCACATTGTACACAGCGCCACCTTCATGAACAATCAGACCTGAAACACAAATGTATTAACATATGTAAACACACACTTTTTTAATAGAGTTGGTTATTGACAGATTTCACAATTTGATTCTGATTCACAAGCTCTTGATTTGATTCAGATTTCATTTTGATTCGATATAGATTCATTTGTGTGTGTGTGTGTGTGTGTATATATATATATATATATATATATATATATATATATATATATACACATACAGTGGGGAGAACAAGTATTTGATACACTGCCGATTTTGCAGGTTTGCCCACTTACAAAGCATGTAGAAGTCTGTAATTTTTATCATAGGTACTCTTCAACTGTGAGTGATGGAATCTAAAACAAAAATCCAGAAAATCACACTGTATGATTTTTAAGTAATTAATTTGCATTTTATTGTATGACATAAGTATTTGATACATCAGAAAAGCAGAACTTAATATTTGGTACAGAAACCTTTGTTTGCAATTCACAGAGATCATACGTTTCCTGTAGTTCTTGACCAGGTTTGCACACACTGCAGCAGGGATTTTGGCCCACTCCTCCATACAGACCTTCTCCAGATTCTTCAGGTTTCGGGGCTGTCGCTGGGCAATACGGACTTTCAGCTCCCTCCAAAGATTTTCTATTGGGTTCAGGTCTGGAGACTGGCTAGGCCACTCCAGGACCTTGAGATGCTTCTTATGGAGCCACTCCTTAGTTGCCCTGGCTGTGTGTTTCGGGTCGTTGTCATGCTGGAAGACCCAGCCACGACCCATCTTCAATGCTCTTACTGAGGGAAGGAGGTTGTTGGCCAAGATCTCGCGATACATGGCCCCATCCATCCTCCCCTCAATACGGTGCAGTCGTCCTGTCCCATTTGCAGAAAAGCATCCCCAAAGAATGATGTTTCCACCTCCATGCTTCACGGTTGGGATGGTGTTCTTGGGGTTGTACTCATCCTTCTTCTTCCTCCAAACACGGCGAGTGGAGTTTAGACCAAAAAGCTCTATTTTTGTCTCATCAGACCACATGACCTTCTCCCATTCCTCCTCTGTCACTGGCAAACTTCAGACGGGCCTGGACATGCGCTGGCTTGAGCAGGGGGACCTTGCGTGCGCTGCAGGATTTTAATCCATGACGGCATAGTGTGTTACTAATGGTTTTCTTTGAGACTGTGGTCCCAGCTCTCTTCAGGTCATTGACCAGGTCCTGCCGTGTAGTTCTGGGCTGATCCCTCACCTTCCTCATGATCATTGATGCCCCACGAGGTGAGATCTTGCATGGTGCCCCAGACCGATGGAGATTGACCGTCATCTTGAACTTCTTCCATTTTCTAATAATTACGCCAACAGTTGTTGCCTTCTCACCAAGCTGCTTGCCTATTGTCCTGTAGCCCATCCCAGCCTTGTGCAGGTCTACAATTTTATTCCTGATGTCCTTACACAGCTCTCTGGTCTTGGCCATTGTGGAGAGGTTGGAGTCTGTTAGATTGAGTGTGTGGACAGGTGTCTTTTATACAGGTAACGAGTTCAAACAGGTGCAGTTAATACAGGTAATGAGTGGAGAACAGGAGGGCTTCTTAAAGAAAAACTAACAGGTCTGTGAGAGCCGGAATTCTTACTGGTTGGTAGGTGATCAAATACTTATGTCATGCAATAAAATGCAAATTAATTATTTAAAAAATCATACAATGTGATTTTCTGGATTTTTGTTTTAGATTCCGTCTCTCACATTTGAAGAGTATCTATGATAAAAATTACAGATCTCTACATGCTTTGTAAGTGGGCAAACCTGCAAAATCGGCAGTGTATCAAATACTTGTTCTCCCCACTGTATATATATATATATGCACTGTACATATACATATATATATAATAAATATATATACATTTATATAAATCAAAAGTTTGGACACAATACAATTTGAATACAGTAAGGTTTGAATACATTTTTAATGTTTTTGAAAGAAGTCTCTTATGCTCACCAAGGCAGTAAAACAGTATATTGTGAAATATTATTACAATTTAAAATAACTGTTTTCTATTTTAATAAGTTTAAAATTGTAATTTATTTGTGTGATGGCAAAGCTGAATTTTCAGCATCATTACTCCAGTATTCAGTGTCACATGATCCTTCAGAAACTATTCTAATATGATTATTTGATGCTCAAGAAATATTTCTTATTATTTTCAATGTTGAAATATGTACATATATATACATATATATACGTATAATTTGTTACATTTATATAGCGCTTTTCTAGGCACTCAAAGCACTTTACATATAGAAGGGGGGAATCTCCTCAACCACCACCAATGTGTAGCATCCACCTGGATGATGCGACGGCAGCCATATTGCGCCAGAACGCCCACCACACACCAGCTTATGGTGGAGAAGAGACAGAGTGACGAAGCCAATCAGTATATGGGGATGATTAGGAGGCCATGATAGACAGGGCCTAATGGGCAAATTTGGCCAGGATGCCAATGACAATAACATATATGTACAACAGTTGTCCTGCTTAACAGTTCTTTTAATTTGTAAGAATATTTTGCTATATTACTGGTTTCACTGTATTTTTGATTAAATAAATGCAGCCTTAGTGAGCATAAGACATTTTTTATAAAAACATAAAAAAATGTTTCCAAAAGCTGTGACTAAACAACAGTCCAAATTATTGTATTCAATTGCTATTTATTTTTAGAGAAATAATCAAAAACTGAGTTGTATACAAACATTTCAATTGCATACAAGGCGGTTTTTATATTTAATAATATAATTTGTTGTTGAAATATAAACATGGCTGTCACAAAATTCATGATTTACTCAAACATACATTAAATATCACTAACAGGTTAAGTAAAAATATAATTAATATTGAAAATAAAAGCTCTTCTGTATAGAGTTTTTTTTTTCGAGCAACTATTGAGTTATGGACATTGAATGTAACGTGACAAGCTGTTTAAGTCTTTGTTGAAACACTGATTGAGCGATTACATGACACATTTCAATAAGTTGTACTTGTTGTTTCTTTCTAACATGTTTCTTTCAACATACCTTCTGATGTTCCGTCATGTTTATTTAGTGTTATAACAAGTAACTAGTAGTTCATGTGCGCTCAATTGATAGACAATTGATAGAATTTAAAGCTGAGACTTCAAATTTTCAGGTTTCATATCAAAAGTAACAAAGCGTATTGCAATTATTGGTTGGTTGGTTGGTTTGCATCAACTGAAATAGACTAAAAGATCTTGGGTTTTATCAGTTGATATTGGTTTATCAAAATGAAGATTGATTAAAATTGATTAATCGACATGTTCAACCCAGCCCTACTTTTTTCCAGATTATTTTAGATTTGTCAGCCATAGTTAAATGGACATGCACCTGCAAAATCTGCATATATTAGCTTGAGAAAATGGCTTTGTAAAGGACTTGTGCGGTTTGAGTGTATATATTAGTGTCTCACCAATACACACAAGGTCCATGACTGCATACATGCCGTAGCAGATCTGGAACAGGATGTCACTGCGCTGCCATAGTGCCTCTGGGCTCAGTGCTGACCACAGCAGCCAAGACACACTGGTCAATAGGAAGATGCCACCCAGCAACACTGCAATGACCTGAACCTTCTCCACCAGAGTCATGGTGACAGTCTGCCACTGGCAAAACATACAAACACAGTCACCAGTCAGAGCTCCAGACTGCAACTGCAAAACAACAACGAACACAGCGCAAGCCGTGTTGCCCGATTCATGAACAAATGACTGGTTTGTTTTACTGAATCAGTCAAAACGAATCACAAAACCATTGTGAACTCGCTCGTTAAGGGCCGTTCACACCAAGGACGATAACTATAACTATAAAGATTTGATAATGGATCTAATTCTATAAGAATAGTGAAGTTCACACCACAACTATAATGACAGTTACATAGAGGAATCACTTTAGAAAATTTTACTGTCAGCTGACGAACAATAAAAACATTGACAGCCAATCACAATCCATCCAACTTTAAAGAGCTCAAGCATGTAAAGCGGTAGATGACATCACTGCACCACAAGCTTATAATAATGTTGGTGTGGATGCTAATATCGTTATCTTTATAGTTATTGTTCTTGGTGTGAACAGGCCTTTAGTCATTTGAATCAGTAAATTGTTCAGAGCCGTTACTGAATTCGCAACTGACTCCCTCACTGAATCGTGAATCATTTTTTGATTCAATATAAACCAGAAACAATTACTGTGATATATGTACACTTTTGCAAGACTTATGTTATTTATTATATGTTATGTTTTTTGAACAGGCATAACTATTCTTACGAATAACATTTATATGGCACAAATACTATTAGAATCACAATTAGAGTGACAGAATCAAATGGAAACTAAAGCACATCTGAATAACAATTGAGCGATTCTGTAATTTGTCCAGATGTCCACTAAAAATGCTTATTTTTCTGAGTGAATTTCTTAGTATGAAGTTCTGACTTATATATCATAAATCCCTCTGTGTGTGTGTGTGTGTTCATGTATGTCTAACCCAGTGGAGACTTCAACCTGAATGCACACTGACTCATGGAGACTCGTGTCACCGTGGGGCCCTAAATTGAGGTCCCCATGAGGAAACACGCTTGTAAATCAAACAGAATTAGGTTTTTTGAAAATGTAAAAATGCAGAAAGTTTTATGTGATGGGTAGGTTTAGGGGTAGGGTTAGTGTAAGGAGATAGAATATACAGTTTGTACAGTATAAAAACCATTACGTCTATGGAGAGTCCCCACAAAGATAGTGAACCAGACATGTGTGTGTGTTTACCTGTTGTGGTGGTTTGATATGTATAGGCAGGATGTTGAATCTGTAGTTGCAGAGTTCACAGCTCCAGGAGCCCTTCTCACTGATCCACTTGAGCAGACACTGCTGATGGGCATGTCGAACAGATCCAGAACAGCGGCACGGGCTCAGCAGCTCCCCCTGCAGCCAATCGCAACACAGACAGACAGACATGTCAATCAGTCAATCAAAACACACATAGATAAAAGACAGCCGATTGAGCTGATGATTGACGGCTGTTTTATTGTGTGCCTTTGAAGATGAGTTGAGAATTGATTTTGTGGAGACATGAACAATGGGGCAGATGAGCTGTTTCGTCTAAATGAGGAGAACATCTAGAGTGAATGAAACACTATACACAATGACAGTAAGTGGATGGGAAATGATTCATCTGTGCATTCATGAATAATTTCAGAAACATCCTCATTTGGAACTATAATGAGTCTGAAATGGTGTGGAACACATTCACACACACTTACACACACACACAAGCACAAGGCGCCTTAAGAAAGCACATTAGCTGCAGGAAGTGAAGAGCATTAGACATGAATGGAGCAGCACATATTCTAATGGGTCTCACCAACACACACACCACACTGTCTGTTTAAAGCATTACGAATCATTGAGGTTTCCGATATTCTAATAATTGCATGAATTATGTAGGCCCATAATCAATTGAAAAGATGTTTATATTATACTCAGACGGTCCTAATACTTGTCAACAGCTGGATGAACTGCTTTGAATGTTGTTACCTGTGTAGGACCAACATCAGGATGGGGCATCTGGATTCGGAAATCAAGAACTGGCTCTATTGTAATTTATGAGCTTGAATTTTAATTGCATTGGCCACACCTCACAGCAAGTGAAACTCAAGTTGAATAATTAGAATGACAGGAAAAGGAATTTACTGAACTGTAATTCAATTCTGAGATTTAACACAGGTAGTGCATTCTGGGAAACTGTTCTTCCATCCTGTCCACAAAAGTTGATATAGCACTGTCAAATCGATTAATCGCATCTAACATAAAAGTTTTTGTTTACATAATATGTGTGTGTGTGCATATATATATATATATGTGTGTGTGTGTGTGTGTGTGTGTACACATACATATACGGTATGTGTGTATAGGTATATATACACAAACACGCACACACACACAATAGTATCCATGTAATATATAAATATATGTATACACATTATGTAAACAAAAACTTTTATGTTAGATGCGATTAATCGATTTGACAGTGTTTTTTTTTACATTTTTTGCAGCTATTACTAATGCTGGTTGACTCAAATGGCTTGTGGTGTTACTCATTAGTCGTTCTGGATAAAGCATCTGCTAAATTAATAAATGAGCTCCTTACATTTAAATTTGAATTGCAATTATGCATTCTGCTTACTACTTTAATTCAAACTCAGTTCAAGTTCAGGAATTTATAGCATCCTCAATTCAATTCTGAATGGCGCACAATTCTGGCAACAACCAAAGACGTCGGTGTGACGCATATATACATAGACCCACAATAAATAGCGCAGACGGAACGAATGAACGGCCCGACTTCACCTGCTCGGCTCCTTGAAAGCAGATCCGACAGCCTGGGGTCGGGATGCAGCTCTCGTTGCTGCAACTGGAGCCCACTGTTTCCGTTTTCCCCGCGCTCTGCCCGGCGCTGTCCTCGCCCGGTGTGTCCGTCCCTGCACACGCACCATCCTCGTTCTCGAACTCTGTGATTGGATCAGCAGCTGCCGGTGTTTGAACAGCGCCCGTCTGCAAGTCATCTTCGCTGAACTCCCCGTCGCTTCCCAGCACCGTTTGGACCTCAAACTGTGCGGCGGTAACGGTCACGGTGGCGCCTCCCGGTGGCTCATTCATCGTCTGCACGTGCAACGGACCCGCCTCTGCGTGCACATCCATGAATGACGGCACTAATATCAGAATGAAATAGCAAAATTAGAGGTTTGAGGTCTTACGGGCCTCTGTCAGATTTTCCACGGCTCTTCTCCCCTCTGGGACGCATAAGTCTGGCCATAGACCTGCGTCTCAAACCGCTTGCGTTCTTAGAAAGGCACAAGCTTCTGTTGAAAGTTGCAGATGTCCAGGCTGTGCGGCGTGTTGTGCTCGGTGTCTCGTTGGTTGAAAGCAGCTTTTCCCCGGAAGACACATTTCCATCCGGGCGCGGTGCTGGAACACCGAGCAGTGAAGGCACGAAACACACATAACCACACAGCCAGCCTTCACAAAAGCACCGTTTGAGTGTGTGAATATTGAGACGGAGTGAATGTGAGCGACGCGGCTGCTTCTGACGGGAAAGTCGTTTGGGTAACGTTGACTGTTCTATGATAAACCCGCGAGATACCCGCCCCGGAGCCACGCGCTCATTGCGCTTATTGCCCTTTCAAAGATTTACCGTGGTGGTAACCATAGTTACCCACTAGGTAAAACTGTGCTAACTTCGTATTATGCCTAATATGATATAACAGCCACCACTGTCATGAAACAAAGGAATATAAAAGATTCTGGAAATTCTAACATGGCAAATTCTTATGAGCCTACTTTTTCCATTTTAAGAAGCCTAAATTCTGTCAGTTAAAGGGACATTTGCCTTTAGAAGGGTGGCAGTCGACAGAATCGGTTTTTAAAGAATCTGTGTTCACCCAAAAAATCTGTCATCATTTAGTCACCCTCAAGTTCCAAACCTGTATAAATTTCTTTGTGCTGCTGAACACAAAGGAAGATATTTGGAAGAATGTTTGTAACCAAGCAGATCTCGGCACCCATTGACTACCATAGTATTTTCCCCCCCACTATGGTAATCAATGGCTGCCGAAATCTGCTTGGTTACATCTAGTCTCACGTGAAATATTTTTAGATAGTCAACTAATTTATTAGTCATGTTTAGAGCAATAATAAAATTGCACAGTTTGCATTGTGTTGATATGGATCAGCAAACTGTTGCTATGGTTACCTCAGCACGCGAACTCGATAGGCTACTGTTGCAGGTTTATTTAGCTTTTTTCAACAGTGTTTGCTTCGAAAATTGTTAATTATTGTTAGTTATCTTTATCGTTCTTTGTGTGAATGGGCCTTATTAGGGCGGGAGCAGCGAACTGTTAATTTTGTCACTTTTTGCGGTTTGAACATTGTTGAAACTACATCCTTGTATTTAAAAAAAGAATACTTTTACTTTAGTTACTTGGAACAGTATACAAAAAAGACAATACCGCTATAACTGAATATAACTAATTTGTCTCAGCGGTCATGTTCTTCAACTTTATATATTATTATATTTTCTAGGTAAAAGAGCAGTAGGAGAGTAGTCTGAATTGGGTTCTAGCATCTTGTGCTGGTTCACACATTGAACTCATCTCGCCAGTCGCGAGTGTTTCCATATCACCGGGGATCGCATCAGCTGATTCGCTATTTCGCTTATCAACGTCTCGTGCGTGAACACCACGTTTTGACCCATTTTTCTGCGCACTAGCTCATCTGTTCAGATGATGTCCTGTGAGGACAGCGATTGGCTCTTGTCTCAGACCTTCCCCGAGGTGATTGGACGAGTGATTAACACCCAGTTTGTAGCCTCTACAGTGAACTTTCTACCGCTCTGATCACGCAAGTTTTTGCGAGATCCTTATGTAACCTCACCAGGTAGAAAAACTTCTTAATTGTGGTTGGAGGGGGGAAAAAACTGTGACAAATAAAATAATTTATGTAAAGAACACAAACATTTAGACATATTTGTTTTATATTTTTCAATGTTTTCTAATTTAATCCCATTATTCTGTCTAAAAAAAAGTAAACTATTCAAAGTGAAACTGAGGAGGTGGGTATATGTAAATGAGTTCCCTGTGATTGGTCCAAACACTACGTTCTGGTGCTTAAGTCTTTAACAGTTTTTATTTTTTATTTTCCTGTTATTGTTACTAAAACAGTACAATCTGTATCAAGATCACCTCCTACTTTTTTTGTTAGAATTGCGAGATATAAAGTCGCAATTACGCATTATAATGTCAGAATTGCGAGATATGAAGTCTTTTCTTGCAATTGCGAGTTCAGCTTGCAATTCTGACATCTTTTCTCAGAATTGTGCAATAAAAACTCACAATTACGAGAAATAAAGTCAGAATTGCGAGATATAAACTCGCAATTCTTACTTTTTCCTCACATTTGCAAGTTTAGGCTATATCTCGCAATTCTGAGTTTTTTCCTCGCAATTGCAAGTTTATATATCGCAATTATGACTTATTTTCTCAGAACTGTGAGATATAAACTCGCAATTGCGAGTTATAAAGTCCAGTTCTGTAGAAAAAAGGGCTGACTTTTTTCTCAGAATTGCAAATTTATATCTTGCAAATTCTGACATTA
Source organism: Coreius guichenoti (assembly GCA_039654105.1). Classification (NCBI taxonomy): domain Eukaryota; kingdom Metazoa; phylum Chordata; class Actinopteri; order Cypriniformes; family Gobionidae; genus Coreius; species Coreius guichenoti. The sequence continues at coordinate 11,150,306 of CM077175.1, forward strand.
TAACACCCAATTGTGACATTATAAATTTTTCCAACTTTTTTCAACAGTGTTTGCTTCGAGAACACTGTTGAAACTGTTGTAGGAAAAAAGAAAACAGTCTAAGTGGGATAGTCTTTACTTTATTTACAAAAAAGACATAAGCCATACCAAGTTCACTTAGAATAGGGTCCACACCAGAGCACTGGTACAACAACGATAACGGCACCGAAGAGCGATATCGTTGGAATCATGTTCAGAACGTTTTTTTTTTCCAGTTGATGAACAATAAAATCATTGACAGACGATCAGAAATTCCACCCCAAATTTAAAGAACTCTGGCATTTGCAGACTTCAGCGCGTGCTTGATAAACAGGACTTTATACGTTGTTGTGGACGATATTATCATCTTTAGTTATCGTTCGAATGGGCCTTAGGGTGGGAGCAGCAAACTGTTGCTATAATTTTGTCACTTTTGTGGTTTGAAAACACTGTTAAAACTATATCCTTGTATTAAAAAAGAATAATTTTACTTTAGTTACTTCAGTGTTACTTACAAAAAAGACACACAATACCGCCATAAATGAAGACAACTCATTTGTCTCAGCAGTTTATATTGTTATATTTTCTAGATAAAAGAGCGGTAGGAGAGTAGTCTGAATTGGGTTCTAGCATCTTGTGCTGGTTCACACATCGAACTCATCGCGCCAGCCGCGAGTGTTTCCAAGTCACCGGGGATCGCATCAGCTGATTCGCTATTTCGCTTACCAACGTCTCGTGCGTGAACACCGCATTTTGACCCATTTTTCTGTGCACTCGCTCATCTGTTCAGATGATGTCCTGTGAGGACAGCGATTGGCTCTTGTCTCAGACCTTCCCCGAGGTGATTGGACGAGTGATTAACACCCAGTTTGTAACCTCTACAGTGAACTTTCTACCGCTCTGATCACGCAAGTTGTTACTAAAACAGTACAATCTGTATCAAGATCACCTCCTACTTTTTTTGTTAGAATTGCGAGATATAAAGTCGCAATTACGCATTATAATGTCAGAATTGCGAGATATGAAGTCTTTTCTTGCAATTGCGAGTTTAGCTTGCAATTCCGACATCTTTTCTCAGAATTGTGCAATAAAAACAAACAATTACGAGAAATAAAGTCAGAATTGCGAGATATAAACTCGCAATTCTTACTTTTTCCTCACATTTGCAAGTTTAGGCTATATCTCGCAATTCTGAGTTTTTATCATCTTTAGTTATCGTTCGAATGGGCCTTAGGGTGGGAGCAGCAAACTGTTGCTATAATTTTGTCACTTTTGTGGTTTGAAAACACTGTTAAAACTATATCCTTGTATTAAAAAATAATAATTTTAGTTACTTCAGTGTTACTTACAAAAAAGACACACAATACCGCCATAAATGAAGACAACTCATTTGTCTCAGCAGTTTATATTGTTATATTTTCTAGATAAAAGAGCGGTAGGAGAGTAGTCTGAATTGGGTTCTAGCATCTTGTGCTGGTTCACACATCGAACTCATCGCGCCAGCCGCGAGTGTTTCCAAGTCACCGGGGATCGCATCAGCTGATTCGCTATTTCGCTTACCAACGTCTCGTGCGTGAACACCGCATTTTGAGCCATTTTTCTGTGCACTCGCTCATCTGTTCAGATGATGTCCTGTGAGGACAGCGGTTGGCTCTTGTCTCAGACCTTCCCCGAGGTGATTGGACGAGTGATTAACACCCAGTTTGTAACCTCTACAGTGAACTTTCTACCGCTCTGATCACGCAAGTTGTTACTAAAACAGTACAATCTGTATCAAGATCACCTCCTACTTTTTTTGTTAGAATTGCGAGATATAAAGTCGCAATTACGCATTATAATGTCAGAATTGCGAGATATGAAGTCTTTTTTTGCAATTGCGAGTTTAGCTTGCAATTCTGACATCTTTTCTCAGAATTGTGCAATAAAAACTCACAATTACGAGAAATAAAGTCAGAATTGCGAGATATAAACTCGCAATTCTTTTTCCTCACATTTGCAAGTTTAGGCTATATCTCGCAATTCTGAGTTTTTATCATCTTTAGTTATCGTTCGAATGGGCCTTAGGGTGGGAGCAGCAAACTGTTGCTATAATTTTGTCACTTTTGTGGTTTGAAAACACTGTTAAAACTATATCCTTGTATTAAAAAAGAATAATTTTACTTTAGTTACTTCAGTGATACTTACAAAAAAGACACACAATACCGCCATAAATGAAGACAACTCATTTGTCTCAGCAGTTTATATTGTTATATTTTCTAGATAAAAGAGCGGTAGGAGAGTAGTCTGAATTGGGTTCTAGCATCTTGTGCTGGTTCACACATCGAACTCATCGCGCCAGCCGCGAGTGTTTCCAAGTCACCGGGGATCGCATCAGCTGATTCGCTATTTCGCTTACCAACGTCTCGTGCGTGAACACCGCGTTTTGACCCATTTTTCTGTGCACTCGCTCATCTGTTCAGATGATGTCCTGTGAGGACAGCTATTGGCTCTTGTCTCAGACCTTCCCCGAGGTGATTGGACGAGTGATTAACACCCAGTTTGTAACCTCTACAGTGAACTTTCTACCGCTCTGCTCAAGCAAGTTTTTGCGAGATCCTTATGTAACCTCACCAGGTAGAAATACTTCTTAATTGTGGTTGGAGGGGGGGGGGGAAACTGTGACAAATAAAATAATTTATGTAAAGAACACAAACATTTAGACATATTTGTTTTATATTTTTCAATGTTTTCTAATTTAATGCCATTATTCTGTCTAAAACAAAGTAAACTATTCAAAGTGAAACTGAGGAGGTGGGTATATGTAAATGAGTTCCCTGTGATTGGTCCAAACACTACGTTCTGGTGCTTAAGTCTTTAACAGTCTTTATTTTTTATTTTCCTGTTATTGTTACTAAAACAGTACAATCTGTATCAAGATCACCTCCTACTTTTCTTGTTAGAATTGCGAGATATAAAGTCGCAATTACGCATTATAATGTCAGAATTGCGAGATATGAAGTCTTTTCTTGCAATTGCGAGTTTAGCTTGCAATTCCGACATCTTTTCTCAGAATTGTGCAATAAAAACAAACAATTACGAGAAATAAAGTCAGAATTGCGAGATATAAACTCGCAATTCTTACTTTTTCCTCACATTTGCAAGTTTAGGCTATATCTCGCAATTCTGAGTTTTTATCATCTTTAGTTATCGTTCGAATGGGCCTTGGGTGGGAGCAGCAAACTGTTGCTATAATTTTGTCACTTTTGTGGTTTGAAAACACTGTTAAAACTATATCCTTGTATTAAAAAATAATAATTTTAGTTACTTCAGTGTTACTTACAAAAAAGACACACAATACCGCCATAAATGAAGACAACTCATTTGTCTCAGCAGTTTATATTGTTATATTTTCTAGATAAAAGAGCGGTAGGAGAGTAGTCTGAATTGGGTTCTAGCATCTTGTGCTGGTTCACACATCGAACTCATCGCGCCAGCCGCGAGTGTTTCCAAGTCACCGGGGATCGCATCAGCTGATTCGCTATTTCGCTTACCAACGTCTCGTGCGTGAACACCGCATTTTGACCCATTTTTCTGTGCACTCGCTCATCTGTTCAGATGATGTCCTGTGAGGACAGCGATTGGCTCTTGTCTCAGACCTTCCCCGAGGTGATTGGACGAGTGATTAACACCCAGTTTGTAACCTCTACAGTGAACTTTCTACCGCTCTGATCACGCAAGTTGTTACTAAAACAGTACAATCTGTATCAAGATCACCTCCTACTTTTTTTGTTAGAATTGCGAGATATAAAGTCGCAATTACGCATTATAATGTCAGAATTGCGAGATATGAAGTCTTTTCTTGCAATTGCGAGTTTAGCTTGCAATTCTGACATCTTTTCTCAGAATTGTGCAATAAAAACTCACAATTACGAGAAATAAAGTCAGAATTGCGAGATATAAACTAGCAATTCTTACTTTTTCCTCACATTTGCAAGTTTAGGCTATATCTCGCAATTCTGAGTTTTTATCATCTTTAGTTATCGTTCGAATAGGCCTTAGGGTGGGAGCAGCAAACTGTTGCTATAATTTTGTCACTTTTGTGGTTTGAAAACACTGTTAAAACTATATCCTTGTATTAAAAAAGAATAATTTTACTTTAGTTACTTCAGTGATACTTACAAAAAAGACACACAATACCGCCATAAATGAAGACAACTCATTTGTCTCAGCAGTTTATATTGTTATATTTTCTAGATAAAAGAGCGGTAGGAGAGTAGTCTGAATTGGGTTCTAGCATCTTGTGCTGGTTCACACATCGAACTCATAGCGCCAGCCGCGAGTGTTTCCAAGTCACCGGGGATCGCATCAGCTGATTCGCTATTTCGCTTACCAACTTCTCATGCGTGAACACCGCGTTTTGACCCATTTTTCTGTGCACTCGCTCATCTGTTCAGATGATGTCCTGTGAGGACAGCTATTGGCTCTTGTCTCAGACCTTCCCCGAGGTGATTGAACGAGTGATTAACACCCAGTTTGTAACCTCTACAGTGAACTTTCTACCGCTCTGATCAAGCAAGTTTTTGCGAGATCCTTATGTAACCTCACCAGGTAGAAATACTTCTTAATTGTGGTTGGAGGGGGGGAAAAAAACTGTGACAAATAAAATAATTTATGTAAAGAACACAAACATTTAGACATATTTGTTTTATATTTTTCAATGTTTTCTAATTTAATGCCATTATTCTGTCTAAAACAAAGTAAACTATTCAAAGTGAAACAGAGGAGGTGGGTATATGTAAATGAGTTCCCTGTGATTGGTCCAAGCACTACGTTCTGGTGCTTAAGTCTTTAACAGTCTTTATTTTTTATTTTCCTGTTATTGTTACTAAAACAGTACAATCTGTATCAAGATCACCTACTTTTTTTTGTTAGAATTGCGAGATATAAAGTCGCAATTACGCATTATAATGTCAGAATTGCGAGATATGAAGTCTTTTCTTGCAATTGCGAGTTTAGCTTGCAATTCTGACATCTTTTCTCAGAATTGTACAATAAAAACTCACAATTACGAGAAATAAAGTCAGAATTGCGAGATATAAACTCGCAATTCTTACTTTTTCCTCACATTTGCAAGTTTAGGCTATATTTTTCGCAATTCTGAGTTTTTATCATCTTTAGTTATCGTTCGAATGGGCCTTAGGGTGGGAGCAGCAAACTGTTGCTATAATTTTGTCACTTTTGTGGTTTGAAAACACTGTTAAAACTATATCCTTGTATTAAAAAAGAATAATTTTACTTTAGTTACTTCAGTGTTACTTACAAAAAAGACACACAATACCGCCATAAATGAAGACAACTCATTTGTCTCAGCAGTTTATATTGTTATATTTTCTAGATAAAAGAGCGGTAGGAGAGTAGTCTGAATTGGGTTCTAGCATCTTGTGCTGGTTCACACATCGAACTCATCGCGCCAGCCGCGAGTGTTTCCAAGTCACCGGGGATCGCATCAGCTGATTCGCTATTTCGCTTACCAACGTCTCGTGCGTGAACACCGCATTTTGACCCATTTTTCTGTGCACTCGCTCATCTGTTCAGATGATGTCCTGTGAGGACAGCTATTGGCTCTTGTCTCAGACCTTCCCCGAGGTGATTGGACGAGTGATTAACACCCAGTTTGTAACCTCTACAGTGAACTTTCTACCGCTCTGCTCAAGCAAGTTTTTGCGAGATCCTTATGTAACCTCACCAGGTAGAAATACTTCTTAATTGTGGTTGGAGGGGGGGGGGGAAACTGTGACAAATAAAATAATTTATGTAAAGAACACAAACATTTAGACATATTTGTTTTATATTTTTCAATGTTTTCTAATTTAATGCCATTATTCTGTCTAAAACAAAGTAAACTATTCAAAGTGAAACTGAGGAGGTGGGTATATGTAAATGAGTTCCCTGTGATTGGTCCAAACACTACGTTCTGGTGCTTAAGTCTTTAACAGTCTTTATTTTTTATTTTCCTGTTATTGTTACTAAAACAGTACAATCTGTATCAAGATCACCTCCTACTTTTCTTGTTAGAATTGCGAGATATAAAGTCGCAATTACGCATTATAATGTCAGAATTGCGAGATATGAAGTCTTTTCTTGCAATTGCGAGTTTAGCTTGCAATTCCGACATCTTTTCTCAGAATTGTGCAATAAAAACAAACAATTACGAGAAATAAAGTCAGAATTGCGAGATATAAACTCGCAATTCTTACTTTTTCCTCACATTTGCAAGTTTAGGCTATATCTCGCAATTCTGAGTTTTTATCATCTTTAGTTATCGTTCGAATGGGCCTTAGGGTGGGAGCAGCAAACTGTTGCTATAATTTTGTCACTTTTGTGGTTTGAAAACACTGTTAAAACTATATCCTTGCATTAAAAAAGAATAATTTTACTTTAGTTACTTCAGTGTTACTTACAAAAAAGACACACAATACCGCCATAAATGAAGACAACTCATTTGTCTCAGCAGTTTATATTGTTATATTTTCTAGATAAAAGAGCGGTAGGAGAGTAGTCTGAATTGGGTTCTAGCATCTTGTGCTGGTTCACACATCGAACTCATCGCGCCAGCCGCGAGTGTTTCCAAGTCACCGGGGATCGCATCAGCTGATTCGCTATTTCGCTTACCAACGTCTCGTGCGTGAACACCGCATTTTGACCCATTTTTCTGTGCACTCGCTCATCTGTTCAGATGATGTCTTGTGAGGACAGCGATTGGCTCTTGTCTCAGACCTTCCCCGAGGTGATTGGACGAGTGATTAACACCCAGTTTGTAACCTCTACAGTGAACTTTCTACCGCTCTGATCACGCAAGTTGTTACTAAAACAGTACAATCTGTATCAAGATCACCTCCTACTTTTTTTGTTAGAATTGCGAGATATAAAGTCGCAATTACGCATTATAATGTCAGAATTGCGAGATATGAAGTCTTTTCTTGCAATTGCGAGTTTAGCTTGCAATTCTGACATCTTTTCTCAGAATTGTGCAATAAAAACTCACAATTACGAGAAATAAAGTCAGAATTGCGAGATATAAACTAGCAATTCTTACTTTTTCCTCACATTTGCAAGTTTAGGCTATATCTCGCAATTCTGAGTTTTTATCATCTTTAGTTATCGTTCGAATAGGCCTTAGGGTGGGAGCAGCAAACTGTTGCTATAATTTTGTCACTTTTGTGGTTTGAAAACACTGTTAAAACTATATCCTTGTATTAAAAAAGAATAATTTTACTTTAGTTACTTCAGTGATACTTACAAAAAAGACACACAATACCGCCATAAATGAAGACAACTCATTTGTCTCAGCAGTTTATATTGTTATATTTTCTAGATAAAAGAGCGGTAGGAGAGTAGTCTGAATTGGGTTCTAGCATCTTGTGCTGGTTCACACATCGAACTCATAGCGCCAGCCGCGAGTGTTTCCAAGTCACCGGGGATCGCATCAGCTGATTCGCTATTTCGCTTACCAACTTCTCATGCGTGAACACCGCGTTTTGACCCATTTTTCTGTGCACTCGCTCATCTGTTCAGATGATGTCCTGTGAGGACAGCTATTGGCTCTTGTCTCAGACCTTCCCCGAGGTGATTGAACGAGTGATTAACACCCAGTTTGTAACCTCTACAGTGAACTTTCTACCGCTCTGATCAAGCAAGTTTTTGCGAGATCCTTATGTAACCTCACCAGGTAGAAATACTTCTTAATTGTGGTTGGAGGGGGGGAAAAAAACTGTGACAAATAAAATAATTTATGTAAAGAACACAAACATTTAGACATATTTGTTTTATATTTTTCAATGTTTTCTAATTTAATGCCATTATTCTGTCTAAAACAAAGTAAACTATTCAAAGTGAAACAGAGGAGGTGGGTATATGTAAATGAGTTCCCTGTGATTGGTCCAAGCACTACGTTCTGGTGCTTAAGTCTTTAACAGTCTTTATTTTTTATTTTCCTGTTATTGTTACTAAAACAGTACAATCTGTATCAAGATCACCTACTTTTTTTTGTTAGAATTGCGAGATATAAAGTCGCAATTACGCATTATAATGTCAGAATTGCGAGATATGAAGTCTTTTCTTGCAATTGCGAGTTTAGCTTGCAATTCTGACATCTTTTCTCAGAATTGTACAATAAAAACTCACAATTACGAGAAATAAAGTCAGAATTGCGAGATATAAACTCGCAATTCTTACTTTTTCCTCACATTTGCAAGTTTAGGCTATATTTTTCGCAATTCTGAGTTTTTATCATCTTTAGTTATCGTTCGAATGGGCCTTAGGGTGGGAGCAGCAAACTGTTGCTATAATTTTGTCACTTTTGTGGTTTGAAAACACTGTTAAAACTATATCCTTGTATTAAAAAAGAATAATTTTACTTTAGTTACTTCAGTGTTACTTACAAAAAAGACACACAATACCGCCATAAATGAAGACAACTCATTTGTCTCAGCAGTTTATATTGTTATATTTTCTAGATAAAAGAGCGGTAGGAGAGTAGTCTGAATTGGGTTCTAGCATCTTGTGCTGGTTCACACATCGAACTCATCGCGCCAGCCGCGAGTGTTTCCAAGTCACCGGGGATCGCATCAGCTGATTCGCTATTTCGCTTACCAACGTCTCGTGCGTGAACACCGCGTTATGACCCATTTTTCTGTGCACTCGCTCATCTGTTCAGATGATGTCCTGTGAGGACAGCGATTGGCTCTTGTCTCAGACCTTCCCCGAGGTGATTGGACGAGTGATTAACACCCAGTTTGTAACCTCTACAGTGAACTTTCTACAGCTCTGATCAAGCAAGTTTTTGCGAGATCCTTATGTAACCTCACCAGGTAGAAATACTTCTTAATTGTGGTTGGAGGGGGGAAAAAACTGTGACAAATAAAATAATTTATGTAAAGAACACAAACATTTAGACATATTTGTTTTATATTTTTCAATGTTTTCTAATTTAATGCCATTATTCTGTCTAAAACAAAGTAAACTATTCAAAGTGAAACAGAGGAGGTGGGTATATGTAAATGAGTTCCCTGTGATTGGTCCAAGCACTACGTTCTGGTGCTTAAGTCTTTAACAGTCTTTATTTTTTTAATTTCCTGTTATTGTTACTAAAACAGTACAATCTGTATCAAGATCACCTCCTACTTTTTTTGTTAGAATTGCGAGATATAAAGTCGCAATTACGCATTATAATGTCAGAATTGCGAGATATGAAGTCTTTTCTTGCAATTGCGAGTTTAGCTTGCAATTCCGACATCTTTTCTCAGAATTGTGCAATAAAAACAAACAATTACGAGAAATAAAGTCAGAACTGCGAGATATAAACTCGCAATTCTTACTTTTTCCTCACATTTGCAAGTTTAGGCTATATCTCGCAATTCTGAGTTTTTATCATCTTTAGTTATCGTTCGAATGGGCCTTAGGGTGGGAGCAGCAAACTGTTGCTATAATTTTGTCACTTTTGTGGTTTGAAAACACTGTTAAAACTATATCCTTGTATTAAAAAAGAATAATTTTACTTTAGTTACTTCAGTGTTACTTACAAAAAAGACACACAATACCGCCATAAATGAAGACAACTCATTTGTCTCAGCAGTTTATATTGTTATATTTTCTAGATAAAAGAGCAGTAGGAGAGTAGTCTGAATTGGGTTCTAGCATCTTGTGCTGGTTCACACATCGAACTCATCGCGCCAGCCGCGAGTGTTTCCAAGTCACCGGGGATCGCATCAGCTGATTCGCTATTTCGCTTACCAACGTCTCGTGCGTGAACACCGCGTTTTGACCCATTTTTCTGTGCACTCGCTCATCTGTTCAGATGATGTCCTGCGAGGACAGCGATTGGCTCTTGTCTCAGACCTTCCCCGATGTGATTGGACGAGTGATTAACACCCAGTTTGTAACCTCTACAGTGAACTTTCTACAGCTCTGATCAAGCAAGTTTTTGCGAGATCCTTATGTAACCTCACCAGGTAGAAATACTTCTTAATTGTGGTTGGAGGGGGGAAAAAACTGTGACAAATAAAATAATTTATGTAAAGAACACAAACATTTAGACATATTTGTTTTATATTTTTCAATTTTTTCTAATTTAATGCCATTATTCTGTCTAAAACAAAGTAAGCTATTCAAAGTGAAACTGAGGAGGTGGGTATATGTAAATGAGTTCCCTGTGATTGGTCCAAGCACTACGTTCTGGTGCTTAAGTCTTTAACAGTCTTTATTTTTTATTTTCCTGTTATTGTTACTAAAACAGTACAATCTGTATCAAGATCACCTACTTTTTTTGTTAGAATTGCGAGATATAAAGTCGCAATTACGCATTATAATGTCAGAATTGCGAGATATGAAGTCTTTTCTTGCAATTGCGAGTTTAGCTTGCAATTCTGACATCTTTTCTCAGAATTGTACAATAAAAACTCACAATTACGAGAAATAAAGTCAGAATTGCGAGATATAAACTCGCAATTCTCACTTTTTCCTCACATTTGCAAGTTTAGGCTATATTTCGCAATTCTGAGTTTTTATCATCTTTAGTTATCGTTCGAATGGGCCTTAGGGTGGGAGCAGCAAACTGTTGCTATAATTTTGTCACTTTTGTGGTTTGAAAACACTGTTAAAACTATATCCTTGTATTAAAAAAGAATAATTTTAGTTACTTCAGTGTTACTTACAAAAAAGACACACAATACCGCCATAAATGAAGACAACTCATTTGTCTCAGCAGTTTATATTGTTATATTTTCTAGATAAAAGAGCGGTAGGAGAGTAGTCTGAATTGGGTTCTAGCATCTTGTGCTGGTTCACACATCGAACTCATCGCGCCAGCCGCGAGTGTTTCCAAGTCACCGGGGATCGCATCAGCTGATTCGCTATTTCGCTTACCAACGTCTCGTGCGTGAACACCGCATTTTGACCCATTTTTCTGTGCACTCGCTCATCTGTTCAGATGATGTCCTGCGAGGACAGTGATTGGCTCTTGTCTCAGACCTTCCCCGAGGTGATTGGACGAGTGATTAACACCCAGTTTGTAACCTCTACAGTGAACTTTCTACCGCTCTGATCACGCAAGTTGTTACTAAAACAGTACAATCTGTATCAAGATCACCTCCTACTTTTTTTGTTAGAATTGCGAGATATAAAGTCGCAATTACACATTATAATGTCAGAATTGCGAGATATGAAGTCTTTTCTTGCAATTGCGAGTTTAGCTTGCAATTCTGACATCTTTTCTCAGAATTGTGCAATAAAAACTCACAATTACGAGAAATAATGTCAGAATTGCGAGCTATAAACTCGCAATTCTTACTTTTTCCTCACATTTGCAAGTTTAGGCTATATCTCGCAATTCTGAGTTTTTATCATCTTTAGTTATCGTTCGAATGGGCCTTAGGGTGGGAGCAGCAAACTGTTGCTATAATTTTGTCACTTTTGTGGTTTGAAAACACTGTTAAAACTATATCCTTGTATTAAAAAAGAATCATTTTACTTTAGTTACTTCAGTGTTACTTACAAAAAAGACACACAATACCGCCATAAATGAAGACAACTCATTTGTCTCAGCAGTTTATATTGTTATATTTTCTAGATAAAAGAGCGGTAGGAGAGTAGTCTGAATTGGGTTCTAGCATCTTGTGCTGGTTCACACATCGAACTCATAGCGCCAGCCGCGAGTGTTTCCAAGTCACCGGGGATCGCATCAGCTGATTCGCTATTTCGCTTACCAACGTCTCGTGCGTGAACACCGCGTTTTGACCCATTTTTCTGTGCACTCGCTCATCTGTTCAGATGATGTCCTGTGAGGACAGCTATTGGCTCTTGTCTCAGACCTTCCCCGAGGTGATTGAACGAGTGATTAACACCCAGTTTGTAACCTCTACAGTGAACTTTCTACCGCTCTGATCAAGCAAGTTTTTGCGAGATCCTTATGTAACCTCACCAGGTAGAAATACTTCTTAATTGTGGTTGGAGGGGGGGAAAAAAACTGTGACAAATAAAATAATTTATGTAAAGAACACAAACATTTAGACATATTTGTTTTATATTTTTCAATGTTTTCTAATTTAATGCCATTATTCTGTCTAAAACAAAGTAAACTATTCAAAGTGAAACAGAGGAGGTGGGTATATGTAAATGAGTTCCCTGTGATTGGTCCAAGCACTACGTTCTGGTGCTTAAGTCTTTAACAGTCTTTATTTTTTATTTTCCTGTTATTGTTACTAAAACAGTACAATCTGTATCAAGATCACCTACTTTTTTTTGTTAGAATTGCGAGATATAAAGTCGCAATTACGCATTATAATGTCAGAATTGCGAGATATGAAGTCTTTTCTTGCAATTGCGAGTTTAGCTTGCAATTCTGACATCTTTTCTCAGAATTGTACAATAAAAACTCACAATTACGAGAAATAAAGTCAGAATTGCGAGATATAAACTCGCAATTCTTACTTTTTCCTCACATTTGCAAGTTTAGGCTATATTTTTCGCAATTCTGAGTTTTTATCATCTTTAGTTATCGTTCGAATGGGCCTTAGGGTGGGAGCAGCAAACTGTTGCTATAATTTTGTCACTTTTGTGGTTTGAAAACACTGTTAAAACTATATCCTTGTATTAAAAAAGAATAATTTTACTTTAGTTACTTCAGTGTTACTTACAAAAAAGACACACAATACCGCCATAAATGAAGACAACTCATTTGTCTCAGCAGTTTATATTGTTATATTTTCTAGATAAAAGAGCGGTAGGAGAGTAGTCTGAATTGGGTTCTAGCATCTTGTGCTGGTTCACACATCGAACTCATCGCGCCAGCCGCGAGTGTTTCCAAGTCACCGGGGATCGCATCAGCTGATTCGCTATTTCGCTTACCAACGTCTCGTGCGTGAACACCGCGTTATGACCCATTTTTCTGTGCACTCGCTCATCTGTTCAGATGATGTCCTGTGAGGACAGCGATTGGCTCTTGTCTCAGACCTTCCCCGAGGTGATTGGACGAGTGATTAACACCCAGTTTGTAACCTCTACAGTGAACTTTCTACAGCTCTGATCAAGCAAGTTTTTGCGAGATCCTTATGTAACCTCACCAGGTAGAAATACTTCTTAATTGTGGTTGGAGGGGGGAAAAAACTGTGACAAATAAAATAATTTATGTAAAGAACACAAACATTTAGACATATTTGTTTTATATTTTTCAATTTTTTCTAATTTAATGCCATTATTCTGTCTAAAACAAAGTAAGCTATTCAAAGTGAAACTGAGGAGGTGGGTATATGTAAATGAGTTCCCTGTGATTGGTCCAAGCACTACGTTCTGGTGCTTAAGTCTTTAACAGTCTTTATTTTTTATTTTCCTGTTATTGTTACTAAAACAGTACAATCTGTATCAAGATCACCTACTTTTTTTGTTAGAATTGCGAGATATAAAGTCGCAATTACGCATTATAATGTCAGAATTGCGAGATATGAAGTCTTTTCTTGCAATTGCGAGTTTAGCTTGCAATTCTGACATCTTTTCTCAGAATTGTACAATAAAAACTCACAATTACGAGAAATAAAGTCAGAATTGCGAGATATAAACTCGCAATTCTCACTTTTTCCTCACATTTGCAAGTTTAGGCTATATTTCGCAATTCTGAGTTTTTATCATCTTTAGTTATCGTTCGAATGGGCCTTAGGGTGGGAGCAGCAAACTGTTGCTATAATTTTGTCACTTTTGTGGTTTGAAAACACTGTTAAAACTATATCCTTGTATTAAAAAAGAATAATTTTAGTTACTTCAGTGTTACTTACAAAAAAGACACACAATACCGCCATAAATGAAGACAACTCATTTGTCTCAGCAGTTTATATTGTTATATTTTCTAGATAAAAGAGCGGTAGGAGAGTAGTCTGAATTGGGTTCTAGCATCTTGTGCTGGTTCACACATCGAACTCATCGCGCCAGCCGCGAGTGTTTCCAAGTCACCGGGGATCGCATCAGCTGATTCGCTATTTCGCTTACCAACGTCTCGTGCGTGAACACCGCATTTTGACCCATTTTTCTGTGCACTCGCTCATCTGTTCAGATGATGTCCTGCGAGGACAGTGATTGGCTCTTGTCTCAGACCTTCCCCGAGGTGATTGGACGAGTGATTAACACCCAGTTTGTAACCTCTACAGTGAACTTTCTACCGCTCTGATCACGCAAGTTGTTACTAAAACAGTACAATCTGTATCAAGATCACCTCCTACTTTTTTTGTTAGAATTGCGAGATATAAAGTCGCAATTACACATTATAATGTCAGAATTGCGAGATATGAAGTCTTTTCTTGCAATTGCGAGTTTAGCTTGCAATTCTGACATCTTTTCTCAGAATTGTGCAATAAAAACTCACAATTACGAGAAATAATGTCAGAATTGCGAGCTATAAACTCGCAATTCTTACTTTTTCCTCACATTTGCAAGTTTAGGCTATATCTCGCAATTCTGAGTTTTTATCATCTTTAGTTATCGTTCGAATGGGCCTTAGGGTGGGAGCAGCAAACTGTTGCTATAATTTTGTCACTTTTGTGGTTTGAAAACACTGTTAAAACTATATCCTTGTATTAAAAAAGAATCATTTTACTTTAGTTACTTCAGTGTTACTTACAAAAAAGACACACAATACCGCCATAAATGAAGACAACTCATTTGTCTCAGCAGTTTATATTGTTATATTTTCTAGATAAAAGAGCGGTAGGAGAGTAGTCTGAATTGGGTTCTAGCATCTTGTGCTGGTTCACACATCGAACTCATAGCGCCAGCCGCGAGTGTTTCCAAGTCACCGGGGATCGCATCAGCTGATTCGCTATTTCGCTTACCAACGTCTCGTGCGTGAACACCGCGTTTTGACCCATTTTTCTGTGCACTCGCTCATCTGTTCAGATGATGTCCTGTGAGGACAGCTATTGGCTCTTGTCTCAGACCTTCCCCGAGGTGATTGAACGAGTGATTAACACCCAGTTTGTAACCTCTACAGTGAACTTTCTACCGCTCTGATCAAGCAAGTTTTTGCGAGATCCTTATGTAACCTCACCAGGTAGAAATACTTCTTAATTGTGGTTGGAGGGGGGGAAAAAAACTGTGACAAATAAAATAATTTATGTAAAGAACACAAACATTTAGACATATTTGTTTTATATTTTTCAATGTTTTCTAATTTAATGCCATTATTCTGTCTAAAACAAAGTAAACTATTCAAAGTGAAACAGAGGAGGTGGGTATATGTAAATGAGTTCCCTGTGATTGGTCCAAGCACTACGTTCTGGTGCTTAAGTCTTTAACAGTCTTTATTTTTTATTTTCCTGTTATTGTTACTAAAACAGTACAATCTGTATCAAGATCACCTACTTTTTTTTGTTAGAATTGCGAGATATAAAGTCGCAATTACGCATTATAATGTCAGAATTGCGAGATATGAAGTCTTTTCTTGCAATTGCGAGTTTAGCTTGCAATTCTGACATCTTTTCTCAGAATTGTACAATAAAAACTCACAATTACGAGAAATAAAGTCAGAATTGCGAGATATAAACTCGCAATTCTTACTTTTTCCTCACATTTGCAAGTTTAGGCTATATTTTTCGCAATTCTGAGTTTTTATCATCTTTAGTTATCGTTCGAATGGGCCTTAGGGTGGGAGCAGCAAACTGTTGCTATAATTTTGTCACTTTTGTGGTTTGAAAACACTGTTAAAACTATATCCTTGTATTAAAAAAGAATAATTTTACTTTAGTTACTTCAGTGTTACTTACAAAAAAGACACACAATACCGCCATAAATGAAGACAACTCATTTGTCTCAGCAGTTTATATTGTTATATTTTCTAGATAAAAGAGCGGTAGGAGAGTAGTCTGAATTGGGTTCTAGCATCTTGTGCTGGTTCACACATCGAACTCATCGCGCCAGCCGCGAGTGTTTCCAAGTCACCGGGGATCGCATCAGCTGATTCGCTATTTCGCTTACCAACGTCTCGTGCGTGAACACCGCGTTATGACCCATTTTTCTGTGCACTCGCTCATCTGTTCAGATGATGTCCTGTGAGGACAGCGATTGGCTCTTGTCTCAGACCTTCCCCGAGGTGATTGGACGAGTGATTAACACCCAGTTTGTAACCTCTACAGTGAACTTTCTACAGCTCTGATCAAGCAAGTTTTTGCGAGATCCTTATGTAACCTCACCAGGTAGAAATACTTCTTAATTGTGGTTGGAGGGGGGAAAAAACTGTGACAAATAAAATAATTTATGTAAAGAACACAAACATTTAGACATATTTGTTTTATATTTTTCAATGTTTTCTAATTTAATGCCATTATTCTGTCTAAAACAAAGTAAACTATTCAAAGTGAAACAGAGGAGGTGGGTATATGTAAATGAGTTCCCTGTGATTGGTCCAAGCACTACGTTCTGGTGCTTAAGTCTTTAACAGTCTTTATTTTTTTAATTTCCTGTTATTGTTACTAAAACAGTACAATCTGTATCAAGATCACCTCCTACTTTTTTTGTTAGAATTGCGAGATATAAAGTCGCAATTACGCATTATAATGTCAGAATTGCGAGATATGAAGTCTTTTCTTGCAATTGCGAGTTTAGCTTGCAATTCCGACATCTTTTCTCAGAATTGTGCAATAAAAACAAACAATTACGAGAAATAAAGTCAGAACTGCGAGATATAAACTCGCAATTCTTACTTTTTCCTCACATTTGCAAGTTTAGGCTATATCTCGCAATTCTGAGTTTTTATCATCTTTAGTTATCGTTCGAATGGGCCTTAGGGTGGGAGCAGCAAACTGTTGCTATAATTTTGTCACTTTTGTGGTTTGAAAACACTGTTAAAACTATATCCTTGTATTAAAAAAGAATAATTTTACTTTAGTTACTTCAGTGTTACTTACAAAAAAGACACACAATACCGCCATAAATGAAGACAACTCATTTGTCTCAGCAGTTTATATTGTTATATTTTCTAGATAAAAGAGCAGTAGGAGAGTAGTCTGAATTGGGTTCTAGCATCTTGTGCTGGTTCACACATCGAACTCATCGCGCCAGCCGCGAGTGTTTCCAAGTCACCGGGGATCGCATCAGCTGATTCGCTATTTCGCTTACCAACGTCTCGTGCGTGAACACCGCGTTTTGACCCATTTTTCTGTGCACTCGCTCATCTGTTCAGATGATGTCCTGCGAGGACAGCGATTGGCTCTTGTCTCAGACCTTCCCCGATGTGATTGGACGAGTGATTAACACCCAGTTTGTAACCTCTACAGTGAACTTTCTACAGCTCTGATCAAGCAAGTTTTTGCGAGATCCTTATGTAACCTCACCAGGTAGAAATACTTCTTAATTGTGGTTGGAGGGGGGAAAAAACTGTGACAAATAAAATAATTTATGTAAAGAACACAAACATTTAGACATATTTGTTTTATATTTTTCAATTTTTTCTAATTTAATGCCATTATTCTGTCTAAAACAAAGTAAGCTATTCAAAGTGAAACTGAGGAGGTGGGTATATGTAAATGAGTTCCCTGTGATTGGTCCAAGCACTACGTTCTGGTGCTTAAGTCTTTAACAGTCTTTATTTTTTATTTTCCTGTTATTGTTACTAAAACAGTACAATCTGTATCAAGATCACCTACTTTTTTTGTTAGAATTGCGAGATATAAAGTCGCAATTACGCATTATAATGTCAGAATTGCGAGATATGAAGTCTTTTCTTGCAATTGCGAGTTTAGCTTGCAATTCTGACATCTTTTCTCAGAATTGTACAATAAAAACTCACAATTACGAGAAATAAAGTCAGAATTGCGAGATATAAACTCGCAATTCTCACTTTTTCCTCACATTTGCAAGTTTAGGCTATATTTCGCAATTCTGAGTTTTTATCATCTTTAGTTATCGTTCGAATGGGCCTTAGGGTGGGAGCAGCAAACTGTTGCTATAATTTTGTCACTTTTGTGGTTTGAAAACACTGTTAAAACTATATCCTTGTATTAAAAAAGAATAATTTTAGTTACTTCAGTGTTACTTACAAAAAAGACACACAATACCGCCATAAATGAAGACAACTCATTTGTCTCAGCAGTTTATATTGTTATATTTTCTAGATAAAAGAGCGGTAGGAGAGTAGTCTGAATTGGGTTCTAGCATCTTGTGCTGGTTCACACATCGAACTCATCGCGCCAGCCGCGAGTGTTTCCAAGTCACCGGGGATCGCATCAGCTGATTCGCTATTTCGCTTACCAACGTCTCGTGCGTGAACACCGCATTTTGACCCATTTTTCTGTGCACTCGCTCATCTGTTCAGATGATGTCCTGCGAGGACAGTGATTGGCTCTTGTCTCAGACCTTCCCCGAGGTGATTGGACGAGTGATTAACACCCAGTTTGTAACCTCTACAGTGAACTTTCTACCGCTCTGATCACGCAAGTTGTTACTAAAACAGTACAATCTGTATCAAGATCACCTCCTACTTTTTTTGTTAGAATTGCGAGATATAAAGTCGCAATTACACATTATAATGTCAGAATTGCGAGATATGAAGTCTTTTCTTGCAATTGCGAGTTTAGCTTGCAATTCTGACATCTTTTCTCAGAATTGTGCAATAAAAACTCACAATTACGAGAAATAATGTCAGAATTGCGAGCTATAAACTCGCAATTCTTACTTTTTCCTCACATTTGCAAGTTTAGGCTATATCTCGCAATTCTGAGTTTTTATCATCTTTAGTTATCGTTCGAATGGGCCTTAGGGTGGGAGCAGCAAACTGTTGCTATAATTTTGTCACTTTTGTGGTTTGAAAACACTGTTAAAACTATATCCTTGTATTAAAAAAGAATCATTTTACTTTAGTTACTTCAGTGTTACTTACAAAAAAGACACACAATACCGCCATAAATGAAGACAACTCATTTGTCTCAGCAGTTTATATTGTTATATTTTCTAGATAAAAGAGCGGTAGGAGAGTAGTCTGAATTGGGTTCTAGCATCTTGTGCTGGTTCACACATCGAACTCATAGCGCCAGCCGCGAGTGTTTCCAAGTCACCGGGGATCGCATCAGCTGATTCGCTATTTCGCTTACCAACGTCTCGTGCGTGAACACCGCGTTTTGACCCATTTTTCTGTGCACTCGCTCGTCTGTTCAGATGATGTCCTGTGAGGACAGCTATTGGCTCTTGTCTCAGACCTTCCCCGAGGTGATTGAACGAGTGATTAACACCCAGTTTGTAACCTCTACAGTGAACTTTCTACCGCTCTGATCAAGCAAGTTTTTGCGAGATCCTTATGTAACCTCACCAGGTAGAAATACTTCTTAATTGTGGTTGGAGGGGGGGGGGAAAAACTGTGACAAATAAAATAATTTATGTAAAGAACACAAACATTTAGACATATTTGTTTTATATTTTTCAATGTTTTCTAATTTAATGCCATTATTCTGTCTAAAACAAAGTAAACTATTCAAAGTGAAACTGAGGAGGTGGGTATATGTAAATGAGTTCCCTGTGATTGGTCCAAACACTACGTTCTGGTGCTTAAGTCTTTAACAGTCTTTATTTTTTATTTTCCTGTTATTGTTACTAAAACAGTACAATCTGTATCAAGATCACCTCCTACTTTTTTTTGTTAGAATTGCGAGATATAAAGTCGCAATTACGCATTATAATGTCAGAATTGCGAGATATGAAGTCTTTTCTTGCAATTGCGAGTTTAGCTTGCAATTCCGACATCTTTTCTCAGAATTGTGCAATAAAAACAAACAATTACGAGAAATAAAGTCAGAATTGCGAGATATAAACTCGCAATTCTTACTTTTTCCTCACATTTGCAAGTTTAGGCTATATCTCGCAATTCTGAGTTTTTATCATCTTTAGTTATCGTTCGAATGGGCCTTAGGGTGGGAGCAGCAAACTGTTGCTATAATTTTGTCACTTTTGTGGTTTGAAAACACTGTTAAAACTATATCCTTGTATTAAAAAAGAATCATTTTACTTTAGTTACTTCAGTGTTACTTACAAAAAAGACACACAATACCGCCATAAATGAAGACAACTCATTTGTCTCAGCAGTTTATATTGTTATATTTTCTAGATAAAAGAGCAGTAGGAGAGTAGTCTGAATTGGGTTCTAGCATCTTGTGCTGGTTCACACATCGAACTCATCGCGCCAGCCGCGAGTGTTTCCAAGTCACCGGGGATCGCATCAGCTGATTCGCTATTTCGCTTACCAACGTCTCGTGCGTGAACACCGCGTTTTGACCCATTTTTCTGTGCACTCGCTCATCTGTTCAGATGATGTCCTGCGATGACAGCGATTGGCTCTTGTCTCAGACCTTCCCCGAGGTGATTGGACGAGTGATTAACACCCAGTTTGTAACCTCTACAGTGAACTTTCTACAGCTCTGATCAAGCAAGTTTTTGCGAGATCCTTATGTAACCTCGCCAGGTAGAAATACTTCTTAATTGTGGTTGGAGGGGGGAAAAAACTGTGACAAATAAAATAATTTATGTAAAGAACACAAACATTTAGACATATTTGTTTTATATTTTTCAATGTTTTCTAATTTAATGCCATTATTCTGTCTAAAACAAAGTAAGCTATTCAAAGTGAAACTGAGGAGGTGGGTATATGTAAATGAGTTCCCTGTGATTGGTCCAAGCACTACGTTCTGGTGCTTAAGTCTTTAACAGTCTTTATTTTTTATTTTCCTGTTATTGTTACTAAAACAGTACAATCTGTATCAAGATCACCTACTTTTTTTGTTAGAATTGCGAGATATAAAGTCGCAATTACGCATTATAATGTCAGAATTGCGAGATATGAAGTCTTTTCTTGCAATTGCGAGTTTAGCTTGCAATTCTGACATCTTTTCTCAGAATTGTACAATAAAAACTCACAATTACGAGAAATAAAGTCAGAATTGCGAGATATAAACTCGCAATTCTCACTTTTTCCTCACATTTGCAAGTTTAGGCTATATTTCGCAATTCTGAGTTTTTATAATCTTTAGTTATCGTTCGAATGGGCCTTAGGGTGGGAGCAGCAAACTGTTGCTATAATTTTGTCACTTTTGTGGTTTGAAAACACTGTTAAAACTATATCCTTGTATTAAAAAAGAATAATTTTAGTTACTTCAGTGTTACTTACAAAAAAGACACACAATACCGCCATAAATGAAGACAACTCATTTGTCTCAGCAGTTTATATTGTTATATTTTCTAGATAAAAGAGCGGTAGGAGAGTAGTCTGAATTGGGTTCTAGCATCTTGTGCTGGTTCACACATCGAACTCATCGCTCCAGCCGCGAGTGTTTCCAAGTCACCGGGGATCGCATCAGCTGATTCGCTATTTCGCTTACCAACGTCTCGTGCGTGAACACCGCATTTTGACCCATTTTTCTGTGCACTCGCTCATCTGTTCAGATGATGTCCTGTGAGGACAGTGATTGGCTCTTGTCTCAGACCTTCCCCGAGGTGATTGGACGAGTGATTAACACCCAGTTTGTAACCTCTACAGTGAACTTTCTACCGCTCTGATCACGCAAGTTGTTACTAAAACAGTACAATCTGTATCAAGATCACCTCCTACTTTTTTTGTTAGAATTGCGAGATATAAAGTCGCAATTACACATTATAATGTCAGAATTGCGAGATATGAAGTCTTTTCTTGCAATTGCGAGTTTAGCTTGCAATTCTGACATCTTTTCTCAGAATTGTGCAATAAAAACTCACAATTACGAGAAATAATGTCAGAATTGCGAGCTATAAACTCGCAATTCTTACTTTTTCCTCACATTTGCAAGTTTAGGCTATATCTCGCAATTCTGAGTTTTTATCATCTTTAGTTATCGTTCGAATGGGCCTTAGGGTGGGAGCAGCAAACTGTTGCTATAATTTTGTCACTTTTGTGGTTTGAAAACACTGTTAAAACTATATCCTTGTATTAAAAAAGAATAATTTTACTTTAGTTACTTCAGTGATACTTACAAAAAAGACACACAATACCGCCATAAATGAAGACAACTCATTTGTCTCAGCAGTTTATATTGTTATATTTTCTAGATAAAAGAGCGGTAGGAGAGTAGTCTGAATTGGGTTCTAGCATCTTGTGCTGGTTCACACATCGAACTCATAGCGCCAGCCGCGAGTGTTTCCAAGTCACCGGGGATCGCATCAGCTGATTCGCTATTTCGCTTACCAACGTCTCGTGCGTGAACACCGCGTTTTGACCCATTTTTCTGTGCACTCGCTCATCTGTTCAGATGATGTCCTGTGAGGACAGCGATTGGCTCTTGTCTCAGACCTTCCCCGAGGTGATTGAACGAGTGATTAACACCCAGTTTGTAACCTCTACAGTGAACTTTCTACCGCTCTGATCAAGCAAGTTTTTGCGAGATCCTTATGTAACCTCACCAGGTAGAAATACTTCTTAATTGTGGTTGGAGGGGGGGGAAAAAACTGTGACAAATAAAATAATTTATGTAAAGAACACAAACATTTAGACATATTTGTTTTATATTTTTCAATGTTTTCTAATTTAATGCCATTATTCTGTCTAAAACAAAGTAAACTATTCAAAGTGAAACAGAGGAGGTGGGTATATGTAAATGAGTTCCCTGTGATTGGTCCAAGCACTACGTTCTGGTGCTTAAGTCTTTAACAGTCTTTATTTTTTATTTTCCTGTTATTGTTACTAAAACAGTACAATCTGTATCAAGATCACCTACTTTTTTTGTTAGAATTGCGAGATATAAAGTCGCAATTACGCATTATAATGTCAGAATTGCGAGATTTGAAGTCTTTTCTTGCAATTGCGAGTTTAGCTTGCAATTCTGACATCTTTTCTCAGAATTGTACAATAAAAACTCACAATTACGAGAAATAAAGTCAGAATTGCGAGATATAAACTCGCAATTCTTACTTTTTCCTCACATTTGCAAGTTTAGGCTATATTTTTCGCAATTCTGAGTTTTTATCATCTTTAGTTATCGTTCGAATGGGCCTTAGGGTGGGAGCAGCAAACTGTTGCTATAATTTTGTCACTTTTGTGGTTTGAAAACACTGTTAAAACTATATCCTTGTATTAAAAAAGAATAATTTTACTTTAGTTACTTCAGTGTTACTTACAAAAAAGACACACAATACCGCCATAAATGAAGACAACTCATTTGTCTCAGCAGTTTATATTGTTATATTTTCTAGATAAAAGAGCGGTAGGAGAGTAGTCTGAATTGGGTTCTAGCATCTTGTGCTGGTTCACACATCGAACTCATCGCGCCAGCCGCGAGTGTTTCCAAGTCACCGGGGATCGCATCAGCTGATTCGCTATTTCGCTTACCAACGTCTCGTGCGTGAACACCGCGTTTTGACCCATTTTTCTGTGCACTCGCTCATCTGTTCAGATGATGTCCTGTGAGGACAGCTATTGGCTTTTGTCTCAGACCTTCCCCGAGGTGATTGAACGAGTGATTAACACTCAGTTTGTAACCTCTACAGTGAACTTTCTACCGCTCTGATCAAGCAAGTTTTTGCGAGATCCTTATGTAACCTCACCAGGTAGAAATACTTCTTAATTGTGGTTGGAGGGGGGGGGGGGGGGGGGGGGAACTGTGACAAATAAAATAATTTATGTAAAGAACACAAACATTTAGACATATTTGTTTTACATTTTCCAATGTTTTCTAATTTAATGCCATTATTCTGTCTGAAACAAAGTAAACTATTCAAAGTGAAACTGAGGAGGTGGGTATATGTAAATGAGTTCCCTGTGATTGGTCCAAAAACTACGTTCTGGTGCTTAAGTCTTTAACAGTCTTTATTTTTTATTTTCCTGTTATTGTTACTAAAACAGTACAATCTGTATCAAGATCACCTCCTACTTTTCTTGTTAGAATTGCGAGATATAAAGTCGCAATTACGCATTATAATGTCAGAATTGTGAGATATGAAGTCTTTTCTTGCAATTGCGAGTTTAGCTTGCAATTCCGACATCTTTTCTCAGAATTGTGCAATAAAAACAAACAATTACGAGAAATAAAGTCAGAATTGCGAGATATAAACTCGCAATTCTTACTTTTTCCTCACATTTGCAAGTTTAGGCTATATCTCGCAATTCTGAGTTTTTATCATCTTTAGTTATCGTTCGAATGGGCCTTAGGGTGGGAGCAGCAAACTGTTGCTATAATTTTGTCACTTTTGTGGTTTGAAAACACTGTTAAAACTATATCCTTGTATTAAAAAAGAATCATTTTACTTTGGTTACTTCAGTGTTACTTACAAAAAAGACACACAATACCGCCATAAATGAAGACAACTCATTTGTCTCAGCAGTTTATATTGTTATATTTTCTAGATAAAAGAGCGGTAGGAGAGTAGTCTGAATTGGGTTCTAGCATCTTGTGCTGGTTCACACATCGAACTCATAGAGCCAGCCGCGAGTGTTTCCAAGTCACCGGGGATCGCATCAGCTGATTCGCTATTTCGCTTACCAACGTCTCGTGCGTGAACACCGCGTTATGACCCATTTTTCTGTGCACTCGCTCATCTGTTCAGATGATGTCCTGTGAGGACAGCGATTGGCTCTTGTCTCAGACCTTCCCCGAGGTGATTGGACGAGTGATTAACACCCAGTTTGTAACCTCTACAGTGAACTTTCTACAGCTCTGATCAAGCAAGTTTTTGCGAGATCCTTATGTAACCTCACCAGGTAGAAATACTTCTTAATTGTGGTTGGAGGGGGGAAAAAACTGTGACAAATAAAATAATTTATGTAAAGAACACAAACATTTAGACATATTTGTTTTATATTTTTCAATGTTTTCTAATTTAATGCCATTATTCTGTCTAAAACAAAGTAAACTATTCAAAGTGAAACAGAGGAGGTGGGTATATGTAAATGAGTTCCCTGTGATTGGTCCAAGCACTACGTTCTGGTGCTTAAGTCTTTAACAGTCTTTATTTTTTATTTTCCTGTTATTGTTACTAAAACAGTACAATCTGTATCAAGATCACCTACTTTTTTTGTTAGAATTGCGAGATATAAAGTCGCAATTACGCATTATAATGTCAGAATTGCGAGATATGAAGTCTTTTCTTGCAATTGCGAGTTTAGCTTGCAATTCTGACATCTTTTCTCAGAATTGTACAATAAAAACTCACAATTACGAGAAATAAAGTCAGAATTGCGAGATATAAACTCGCAATTCTCACTTTTTCCTCACATTTGCAAGTTTAGGCTATATTTCGCAATTCTGAGTTTTTATCATCTTTAGTTATCGTTCGAATGGGCCTTAGGGTGGGAGCAGCAAACTGTTGCTATAATTTTGTCACTTTTGTGGTTTGAAAACACTGTTAAAACTATATCCTTGTATTAAAAAAGAATAATTTTAGTTACTTCAGTGTTACTTACAAAAAAGACACACAATACCGCCATAAATGAAGACAACTCATTTGTCTCAGCAGTTTATATTGTTATATTTTCTAGATAAAAGAGCGGCAGGAGAGTAGTCTGAATTGGGTTCTAGCATCTTGTGCTGGTTCACACATCGAACTCATAGCGCCAGCCGCGAGTGTTTCCAAGTCACCGGGGATCGCATCAGCTGATTCGCTATTTCGCTTATCAACGTCTCGGGCGTGAACACCGCATTTTGACCCATTTTTCTGTGCACTCGCTCATCTGTTCAGATGATGTCCTGTGAGAACAGCGATTGGCTCTTGTCTCAGACCTTCCCCGAGGTGATTGGACGAGTAATTAACACCCAGTTTGTAACCTCTACAATGAACTTTCTACCGCTCTGATCAAGCAAGTTTTTGCGAGATCCTTATGTAACCTCACCAGGTAGAAATACTTCTTAATTGTGGTTGGAGGGGGGAAAAAACTGTGACAAATAAAATAATTTATGTAAAGAACACAAACATTTAGACATATTTGTTTTTTATTTTTTAATGTTTTCTAATTTAATGCCATTATTCTGTCTAAAACAAAGTAAACTATTCAAAGTGAAACTGAGGAGGTGGGTATATGTAAATGAGTTCCCTGTGATTGGTCCAAACACTACGTTCTAGTTTTTACGTCTTTTTTGAGCTAAGCATTTATTACGTTGTTTGTAATTTATTTATTTATGTTCATGTTCTTTTATGATTGTATACAGTCTTTAGGTTTTATTTTCCTGTACTAAACGGTTCCATCAGTATCAAGATAAGTGAAAAGTCACCTCCTACTTTTCATTAAACATGCCCTCAAAGGTTTAATATAGCTTTCCACATGCAGAAGTCCATGGTGCACATATGTGCGCTCTGTTTTATGGCTTCTCTGAGGTGGTTGTTACTGTCTGGTTCTTGGCTATTGGCTTTATGTTGTGTGTTTCTTACAAGGGTAGGCATGCCTTCTGAAATGTGTGCATGACTTGCTGACCACGTTATAAAACTGTATAGATCCAAGTCCTGCCTGGATCTTTCTTTACTTAAAGGTTAAAGCTGCTATTTGTTTTCTTATTCTTTTGTTGCATGCATAACTTTGGTGAGAAAGCTGCTGTGATTTAAATGGAAGTTTTTTTAGTAGAACTGACCAAAGCAACACAAAACCCAAATAAAAGTACATTTTTTACTTAAAAGTACGTCTGTCTGTCTCTGTCTCTGTCTCTCTCTCTGTCTCTCTCTCTGTCTCTCTCTCTGTCTGTCTGTCTGTCTGTCTCTGTCTGTCTGTCTGTCTGTCTGTCTGTCTGTCTGTCTGTCTGTCTGTCTCTCTCTCTCTCTGTCTGTCTCTCTCTCTGTGTGTGTGTGTGTGTGTGTGTGTGTGTGTGTGTGTGTGTGTGTGTGTGTGTGTGTGTGTGTTTATGTCCACACTGTGTCCAGTGATCCCTGCTTTCTTGACTAGGACCTGCTTCCATAGTCTGTTTTCGGATTTTTGTTTTTGGAGTGTAACAACTATCTGTGGAACTGGAAAAGTGTATCAAACTTCATCAACAGTCCTGAGAAAGATAAAAGGTGTTTTTAATGCAATGTAAATCGCTTTGGATAAAAGCCAAATGCATAAATGTAAATAAAATAAAGACTTTGTTCTTTTAAGCAACAGAATCTCTCCGGTTGAGTTAAAGATGCACATTTTGACTATGAACTATCCGCTCTTTGATTTGACTGCGCGCTTTGATGTCATACTACCACGCACCAGCAGGGGGCATCATAACCACTCTAAACATTTTAAAAGTTCTTCATTTATGTCCTGTAAAAACTAGAAGGCCTAAAATAATATATCAAACAAAACATTTCATTTAATAAAATGAAATAACAAGTAATAATTATTAATATTAAAACAATATAATAAAACTATAGCATTACATCCCACATGAAAAAATACTATGGCATATTATAGTAAAATTACTCTAGTAAATAGTGTTTTTGAACCATACTACAGTAAATATACTAGCCTACAGTAAATTACTATAGTTTAACAATTGACTATAGTTAATATTACAGTATGCTGCCGTATAAATTAACAAAGTGTAGTAAATACTATAATATACTACAATATACTATAATTTACTGTAGTATCTTTACTATAGTATGGTTCAAAAAGACTATAGTATTTACTAGAGTAATTTTACTATAATATACTATAATATGTTTTCCTTGCAAGGTGGAGTATTTAGAGAATAAAGTAAATATTTCAGTTCTGTAATGATATTAATTGTAATTTTATTCTCTTTCTTACACTATAGCGTCTCATAAAATGGATGAGAATCGAAATTCAGTGAGATGGGGAAACATTTCAAAATAACTCCTATTGACGCATACCGCCCGGGGCGTGTTTAATGGCACTGTAGTTCGTTATATCTTCACACAGATGCCGCTTTCCGTTACAGTCGGTGCGCGCGCGCACTGACGCTGTCTTCTGCGTTTGAACGAGTACCGAAGTCACGTGAGCGCGACGGCAGCAGCGGGCACAGTGGCACCGCAGTGGAAACACGGGCAGCTTCGCTGCTGTGCACCACTACAATTTGGAATAAGAAGGAAGCCGAGCGTAACCGAAAAAATCCAACCGGTGATGACGGGTCTCCAGTAACGCTTCTGCTCGCTGTCCATCCGCGCTCACACTCATGCGGTCTATTTTTGCACCGTGAAATACACGTTTGACAGACACCGTGTGCTCGTGAGACACAGAGAGGCACTGAGGCTCGGATGTGTTGGAGTCGCAATGGCAGACCGTGATTCGTTACCGCTGCCGTTGGAGGTGCGCGCGCGGCTCGCGGAGCTCGAGCTGGAGCTATCAGAGGGTGAGTAGCTGCCCGTTTGCCCGGTCAGAGAGAGAGAAAGTGAACGACAGAAGGAGAGATGAACGGGTCAGCGCTCTCGAAACATGTATCAGATTTATTTAAGTGAGCGCGTGTTTACATTTGCAGAACCAGACAGAGCGGTTCTGGTGACCTTGGATGAGGACAGAAATGCATATTATAAGACATTATAAGACATTTTTATACGTTGCTGTTGGGGTGTATGAAGGGAGATGTGTCTTGTGGAAAGTCTCCCTCCCTCTCTCTCTCTCTCTCTCTCTCTCTCTCTCTCTCACTCTCACTCACTCACTCACTCGCTCTCTCATATTCTGTTTCCATTCTCCATTCCAGTGAACTGTTCATAACACGGCCACCGCCTTTGTGTATATATAGGGCACTTAAATCGGTTATAAGTGAAGCTGGTGTGTTTAAAGCATTGGGATATTCATCTGGCTATCCTGTTTGTTGTGCATTTTGCACGTAATGCTCTTGCTCGTAAAGTTTAAAACACCCAGTGCTTCTCTCTCTCTCTCTCTCTCTCTCTCTCTCTCTCTCTCTCTCTCTCTCTCTCTCTCTCTATGATATTATATGAGAAACCCATGTGATATGAAATACTTCTTTGATAGCTTAAATATACAAGTATGTAAGTATTCAAAATTCATGATAGTCATAGTAAGTCATGGGGCCAGTGAAAATGTTTTTATGGTCACCATGATTTTTGACCAGACTTGACAAGGGTTTTCAGACTTAAAAATATAAGGATCCCCTTGTGAGGGAATCCTTGGTAAACTTAAAATGGTTTTAAAATGAACCTATATTGAAGATTGAAAATAAAAAGATAGCTTGTTTTCAAAATATTCCCTTTTATTTTTCACTATATTAAAGCAAAATTAATGAAATATCTGGGAAATATTTTATTGTATTAAGTTAACTGTATATGTTTTTTAAAACTAATATTAGAATTAGGGCTGTCAAATCGATTAATCACGATAATATGTGTGCGTACATGTGTGTGTGTATATGTATACACACACACACACACACACACATATATATATATACACATACACACACATATTATATAAACACAAACTTTCATGTTAGATGTGATTTATCGCGATTAATCAATTTGACAGCCCTAATTAGAATATAAGAGAAACATCTTAAATAGTAATTCAAATTAAATGTATAACACTTTGCATAATAAAGCTCATACAACAAGTGAGCAAAGTATAATAAAAAGAGTTTTTGACCACATGTACATTGCAAGAAAGGCGAGGTTAAAATCAAATTCTTCACAAAACCTTGTGAAAAAGTTTTGCAAAATGATCATATTTTGCCTGCGATTAGACAAATATTTTATATATAATTTCTCAATGTAAAGCTGCTTGTATAAAAAAAGGGAAAACTGCCTGTATATTAATTATATGAGAAATGGGAAAATAGTTAAAAATAGTTTTAGATGAATGTAGCATGTCACACCATTGATGTAATGAGTGGGGACTTAATCTCGTTCGTGAAGAAAGCACTGCCGCATGGCCAGTTAGTGCAGAAGGGGGTCTGTGTTTTGTGGTTTATGTTTCATGTAGATTGCATCATTTCTCCTAACAGAGAGACCCAGAGAAGGATGATTCCCCTTATTAGGCCACATCTGCCGCCGTCCCTGTGCACATGAGACAGCGTTCTGTTATTTTGTGTACTTCAATCAGATATTAAATAATCCATCATTATGTTTATTCGAACACAAACAGTTCAGGAGTTCAGAATGTTCCCACTGACTCCTGACCCGCTCCGATGAAGTGGGCTAGGATACTTAGGGGAGAGATGTTTCCCAAAACGCATTAGGTTTTGGAGCTTTTTATTGTATGCTTCAGACTGCAATATTTCAACATGCATATATTCAACGTCAAATATGTTTGAATAAATTAGCATGTGTGACGTGCATTCATAAGCTTGTTGTATATTACAATATCCTATTTGTGTGTATGGATGGGGGCATCTGTTGTCACTGTTCTGTTGCTTTGGCTTCTGGCCTAGTTTCCACGTATGCTGTCATCTGATTGGCTTTCTTGCCACAGGCAATTGTTTCATTGGTTCACAGTCTCTCATGTTGTGTTCAGATTGGCTGTGCGGACAAAGGCTTATGGGGCAGAAGAGTCATTCTGGAGGATTAGGGTCTTCATCTGATCAGAGTTACATATACTTACACTAATGCACTCATGCAGAATATAATCTTGTATTTATGTGGTCTGAATTTGATAACTGACAAGTGTCTGTCGTAGTTTTATCAAACCGATAATATGACTTCTTTTTCTGTTTATGGCTTATTTTGTTTCCAACAAAATAATCTGGTTCTGTAAATTCTAATCATATTCCTTTGGTGAGCAGCTTTATTGGAATTATTGCAAACAGGACTGTGTGTAAATATGGGTGTGTGTTAGAATGACACTTTACTTGTGTGCACAGGTGTCAATATGGTATATACATGAGGTTACTGGCGCAATTAACACTGTTTACATATGGGAGTCGGCAAGACTCATTGTTAAAGCAATGAAAAGAACATTTACCTTATAGACGCATCATCTAAATACATTGTACTTTGAGTTCAACTATATGCAATGCATCAGTTGTTGGTGATTAGTGTGTTTCACTTTTAGGTCAGATATTGAGGAGTTATTCTACATTAATGATAAATGTTTACCCAAAAATGAAAATTCTGCCATCTGTTTCTCGCCCTCGTATATTTTTTCTTCCGTGGAACACAAATGGAGATGTTATCTTTTCATACAACGAAGGCATGTTTTTCACACAAAGCTATTGTATGGCTTTGGAAGACTTAGAGTACAGTGCACAAGTCAAATGGACTACTTTTATTATGCTTTTATAGAGCTTTTTTGTCATTTTTGGCACTTGAAAGACAGTCACTTTTATTGTATGGAAAAGAGCAGCATGATCATTCTTCAAAGCCTTTTTGTTCCACAGAAGTTCCACTAAAGAGTCACGAGCACACACACACACACAGCATTGCATTATCCCTGGATAACTTTGGTTCACTATACGTTCGTGTTGTTTACATTATATGCACGTACGCGCCGATTGCCAACAAAACACAGACATCACATTTGATGCAGTTTCACTCACCGCCTGCGGTTTCGACTCATGACTGGGTTCTTTTATCGCTGGGACCGTGCTATCTTTCAGTTTCAAACGATCTGCAAATCCCTTAACGCTGGATTCTTAGGGAAGCTGAACAAGGTTATCTTTCCCTCACAACCAAAAACACACTTCTTTCGTGGTCTAAAAACAAAATGACAGTGCTGCCAACGGCTTCCGTAACCTGAACGAAGCGTGTTGATGGGCTGCTTTTGCTCTCGCTCTGGTTGACGTGCGCACACGCTCATCCGGGAGAAGTGCCCATACAAGGAAATCCGCCCTTTATGATGTAATACAGGGCCATACTCGAAAAAAACTTTCCGAA
This sequence comes from Coreius guichenoti, assembly GCA_039654105.1. NCBI lineage: Eukaryota > Metazoa > Chordata > Actinopteri > Cypriniformes > Gobionidae > Coreius > Coreius guichenoti. Next base: position 11,182,088 of record CM077175.1, read on the forward strand.
ACGTATACAAATCCTGAAGGAGTGTATTTGGAACAGAAATACTCCGTCATACGTCCAACTCATTTTTTGAAACTTTGGCCATGTTTAGCATGAGAATCCAACTCTTTAACAGTGTAAATAAGTCGGAATGGATGAAATAGCATTAGACATCCCCTTTAATATTTTCTCAGTTGAATGTACTGAAACTTTAAAGGTGCAGTATGTAATATTGACAGCTAGTGGTTGAAATGGGTACTGCAGTCCAAATTCAAAATATTGGAGAGGGTTGTTTCTCCCGCCCCCTCCTCCTCAGACTCGACCCTTGTTGCCAGATTGAGAACATGCAACAGGAACGAGCGCAATTGACAGCGGAAAGCGAGGAGACTTACACACTGTAAGTTGATGAGTTGATTTATCCGCTGTTTAATATGCTCCCGTTCATAGAGCTTTTTAGATGGATGGTGAGGCTTCTGACCAATATCTGACCTAGTTCATTTGATGTCTTCCAATATGCTATGTTTTCCGTCAGCTGGCAACCTGGGGTGTGTGAATACTATTGGGTAAATTGGCAGTGGGCGGGATCACACAGATCAAAACAGACATTCCGACACGGAGCACACATTTCAAAGTAGACTGCTCTAGCATTGCTTTTCAGAGAAACAACTATGTGAACGTAGCATGTTTCCTAAATCTCTGCAAGCATATTATGGTATTTTTGTGCTTTAGTACAGTCAAAAAATTACATACAGCACCTTTAAGTAAACCATTTGTGGGTTTACTTGCTGAAGAGTGTAAACACTGTGGTTCTATCACAACAATACTGTTTGGCCTGACTTAGCAGCATTAGCTCAACCAATGGCACGAGTTTGGTGAAGGACTACCTGTTTGACCGAACAATGGATGGTAGAGAAACTGGTTTGAAAGCAATTATTATTTTTTCAAGTTGGTGTCATTTTAGGATGAGGCTTGTGGGTTAGCGCAGCCTTACTTTTCTGTGCTACCTATGTTGTACTAGTAAACATGACAGTTTAAACTATTAGAAGGTCATCCTGAGCAGGTAGTTCAGATTTGTTAGAGGCCCATGATTATGCAGTTCACCTTTATGCAGTTTGTTCCAGACCTGTGACTTTCTTTTTAATAACAATGACTGCAAAATGGAGCTTTCAAGAAGGACACAAAAAACCTAAAAGTATCATAAAAAGTATATTTCAATTCTTCTGAAGCCATATGATACTAGTTTTACAGTATGTAATGAAAGGACTGAAATTCAAGTAATTTACTGACATCTTACCCTCCAGTGGGCTGTTAACTGTTGTGACTGGAATGGATCCTTGAGAAAATAAACTGTCAGTGAACTCGAGAACCAAATCATGATTTAATAAAAAATGAATCAGTGTTATTTTGTGAACTGGATAAATTATTTCTTTAAAAAAAAAGAAAAAAAAGAGATGAATCAGACATTCTCTCTGTTATTTCTCTCATAATGTGCCAACAAAAGCATTTCAAGATTTTCAGTGAATAATGATGATTTCTGTCTGTTTCTCACACAAAACCACTGTATGGCTTTAAAAGACATGCAATATAGTGCATGAGTTGTATGGATCACCTTTATTTCATTTTATTTTAGTTCATTTTGAAGCTTGACATCCTTAGTCCCATTCACCTTCATTATATTGACAAGAAGAGCCAGGATATTCTTCAAAAAATGAATCTTTTCTGTTCCACAGAAGAAAAATACAGGTTTGGAACAAAATGATGCTGAGTAAATAATGGCAAAATAATTCCTTTAAGACAAGATTCACCATTTCCAGGACTCTCATTCACCTTGACTGAACTAGTAAGCCATTCGCCCTTACCTTTCCTGCTTTCATAACCAACACTGTCTACTTGTACTACAAACAAAGTCGTTCTGTGTTGCAGCCCAAGGCAGTTTGAAGCCTAAAACAAGATTTATTAGCTCGACTTGTCTTTGTTTGGCTCTGTTGTAATGCTTTAACGTTCTTCTAGTGTAGTGTTGTGTTTTGAATATTTTGCGCTAAGTTTTGGTAAGAAAGGCTTCGGGCATGAATTTGAGTGTTGAATGTTATAGTGTACTATGCACAGATTCTGAATGTCGAGGTGCCAGTAAACAGGGTTTGTTGTACTGTAGTTTCTATGGCCGGTGTAGCAGATGGACCGTTCAGTGTCAAGCAGGTCTGTTTGGCTGAGAGAAGCTGCTTCTCATTCATCTTTAGAAGAGATGTGAGTCTCATTTAGGTTGTTTTTCTTCCCTAATTATATTGTCCAGATCAGGGATTCACAAACTTTTTTTCAGCCGAACCCCTTTGGCCTGAAATATTTTTAGGTAATATTTCAGTAATTTACAACACATTCACATTAACGGTTCTCTGATGTCGGTTAATGGTCACATGACATGCAGGTAAACAAATAAAGTGTTTCATTTTTTAGGAAGTGTTTTGATTTTAAAAAATGATTTATATCTTTTTTTTTTTTTTTTAAGCTTATTATCAACTCAATTTTGGGAAACCCTGGTTGGGAAACATTCTTGAACATTCAAGTCTACATTCACAAAGCTAATAAAAATGTAGAAATGGCACAAATTAAGTTTTACTGTTCTTTCCAATGGACCAATATGCACTTTCCAACAATAAATATTTTTGTTGTATATGTAAATGAGCTCTATGAGTGTCCGTTTGTAATGTTTAGCCTCATAATGTTTATTAAGTGAACAACTAGATGCATAACCTTTAATAGTTGATATGTGTATGTGTTTATTGGGGGGTTGTCATGGGAAGTTACTCTTTCCACAACTGCAGCTGTCCAAAAGCCTGTCATGATGCTATTTTTATTCATTCTCTCTCTGTGTGTCTCTCTCTCTCTCCCTCTCACACACGCACACACACGCACACACACGCACACACACGCACACACACACACACACACACGCATATATATATATATATATACACACACACACACACACACACACACACATTACAGCTTACTGCCTCAAAGAGATCAGCCATTTCTCTTTAATTATTACAATTATTAATGGGAGTTTTATAAGAGTTGATGTAATCATAAATGTTGTTGTTTTAAAAGAAATTTCATACTCTCTGTCTCTAAAGAACTCTGTTCTCCCCTAATTTCCATGGTTTTGCATTCATCTAGAGCTTCAGGCGATCTCAGAGCATGCAGTGTGTGTGTGTCTGTGTGTGTTTGTGTAAGACGTGACCTACATACAGTTTTATTATTCTGTTTATGATGGTGTTGGCATTAGTTTGGGTGGTTAAGCTCTCACCTGCTAGTCTTACATCTCTAAACGAGAAACCTGCAGAAGCAGAACAAGTTCAGAGAGATCATCTTCTGTATGACAGAAATATCCTGCAATTTCATGAATTAAGGGATTCCTAAAATGGATGGATTTGGGGTTCATTCAGGTTTGAAATAATTAAAATAATAATAAATGTAATAGTTTTTATCACAATGATATGATTGAAGATGGTCTACTTGAGGGCCATCATGCATCATTTCACATCTTTTTTAGAGCTGAAACAAGCGATTATGGCAAATCATCATTTCCAGTTACACTCAGATTAATCATTTTGTTACACAACCCAGACAGAATGTCTAGAGTTTCCCTGAAGCTACGAAAGGAAGCAATCTACACGCTATTAATAATCAACAATCAATAATCAGAGGAGTTTAAGGTCAGATGATTGTCACACCTTCAGTTAAAGTCTGAACGACTACAAATTACTATTATACTGATTTTATCATGCCATTCTTGTCTTAATCACTAATGCAAGTTGAACTCTGACGGGACACAGCAGTTTAGAAACGTTGACTGTGGGTCTATACCAGATTTTACAAGCTTGTCTGAGGTCCTTCTGCTGGGTAGGACACTTTCTATCTTCCCAAACATCCCAGATGTTGAATATAACTATGGCAGAAAATCTTACTGACCTCATACTTTTAAACACACTATAGTCTATGTCAGCCATTTTCTCTCTATTTTTCTCAAGGAGTTTTAGACAAATCATTATTTGCCCAATTTTAGTGATTCCACATTATTTAAAGGTTCATCTTGAATGGACCTTTTATTGCTCTAAACTTTGACATGTGGTGCATTTCAGAAGCCAATTTTTGTGCAACAGAGAGCTGTACTGTCGGCCGCTTTGAGCTCTGTTTAACAAGGTGTTTTCTCTCACGGATCTGGCTAAATTCACACAGCGTTTTCTCTGAACCCAAGCATGTAAATCCCACGAGGTCAACTGTTTCTGAGAAACCTTGCATCAACAATCCTCCCACACTCATTTGCTCAGATCACATGCCATTACGGGGCAATTCTAATGATCCGATAACCCGAAAGCAACTAAAGCATCGCAATGATATCTGCATGCTTTCTAAATGGAGTTAACAGCCACATGTTTGGTTGTTTGCTTTGACAAGCAGCCGTATCTAATAGAGTGGCCGCGAAGCTTGTGTTCAGTTGTGCGTATGTGTGCGGAAGCACTCATGAGAATGCATATGTTATCTTGGATTTGATTTGATTATGCATGTGGCCGTGTGCGTTTGCTCAGGTTTCAGTATATGCATATGTTATCTTGTCTTTGTGCACATATTATGTCAAGCTCAGTGCAGATTGACCTAATAACCCAGTTTATGGCATGACGTTTTCTGGTTTTCCCCTCCAGGTCTGTGTACAATCAAACCTTCTCTTTATTTTAAATGCGGAAATGTATTTAAAGTTCAGATTTTCTCTCTCTCGCTCCCTCATGTTCATAATGGAGGGGGAGTCTCATGAGAACAGGGCCTCCATGTCTTCATTTCCTGCAGGTCTCTAGGGGGGCCACCACACCTACGTTGCCATGGATATCATTTGTGATATTATTTTGGGATGCAGGCATGCCGCATGTTTAGACTTGTGTTTGTTTACTAGTATATGTCAGCCACACTAACTCAGTCAACACAGAATCATTCAGGAGAAGATTCAGAGTTTAAAACATTAATTTGAGAAGCATTTAGCTTCTTTCAGTAACTCTGTGTATTGTGTGTTGATTTTCTGAGATTACATTATAATGTAATGTTATTCAGCTGGATAGGTGAATAATAGGAGGTCTATAGGGGTATTACACTTCATCACTTGCATTTTGAATAATCATATTACTATCTGACTTTTCATTTACACTTGGTCAGTTAAATCTGTTAGGGTTGCATGATTTTTTTGGAGAAAAAATGGAATTGTTATTGTGATTTTAAAATGCAATAAGACGAATAATAATAAGTGCAATAATAATAATAATAAAAAATATTATTATTATTATTATTATTATTATTACTAAATATAAGAATTAAACAAAAAAAGAGATTGCTATTGTAATATTTCACATAAAAAATTTAAGTATTTAAGAAAAATGCTATAATAATAATAATATTTTTTATTACAGTACAACTGTAAAATTGCAATATTAATATTTATTATCTTAATTTCTACATTTTCAAACCTTAAACCATAAAGCCGTGGCTTATAATCACACTATGCCATATTGCAGATATGTTTTGATTAATCATGAAGCCCTCTACAATATTTCTGTGGTATTTTGCAAATATAACAGAATTCACTTCTGTGATGATGCCAATTAGTGCAAGGCAGTGAAACTTTCTGTTGAACGCCCTCTTTTGCCCATATGTTAATTGTTTAAGGTTCGCTGATTCTCCATCCATGTTGTGTCTAAAACCAAATTCTGAAGTGATTTAAGAGATTGATTGGCTATTCATCTTGGAGGGCATTTTTATCTGCCTTCTGAGGAACTGCAGTGCCTGATGAAAAGCTGCAGTGATGGAAGTTTAGTTTGGTTACCTTTATTTTTTTTTCAGGTGACATCACACAGAAGGGCTACGAGAAGAAAAGATCCAAACTTTTACAAGCTTACCTACCTCAAACTCCAGGTAACACACATAACATACTTTACACAGCAGCATACAGTTTGTTTTTTATTGTGTTGTGGCTACATTTATCCCTCTGTATTTGCCGTAGGGGCAGAGCGCCGCATCCCTGTCACACCATCTTCATCATCTTCCTCATCCTCCCGTTACCAGCGGCGACGGTCCACTGGCTCAAGGGATGAACGTTACCGCTCAGGTGAGCTAGAAAGCACAGATTTACACAGACACACAATATGATTTTCAGGAGACATAATAATGCCAAAATTGCCACCAAAATGAATAAAAAGGTTGTAAATATGTTCTTGTTTTAAATGTTAATAGCATATGATATAGTTAAGTAATATCACACGAGTAAGAGAGACGTTTTTTTCCAAATATCAGCATAATTGAAAATGATATTGATTTTATTCAACTGTCCAATAAACACGAGGTTGTTATTATTAAGTGACTTACATTTTAGACACAATACTGTCAATATTGTCTGTTTTCACCAACGAAAATAGTTCCACACAAAGCCACAGCAGAACATAGCAGTGTTTCATCACTGAATGAATCCACATTTTTGAACAAAATGTTTTATTCAGTTATTCAATCATAAAGATAGTCACTTGTTCTGTTCCTGAATGAACCAGTTGTTTGAACAAAATCGGTTGAATGAATGTGACTTGCCGACACATACCGGTGGTTTTAGTTTCATATTTAAAAGTTAATTTCATTTTTTTCCCATAATTTCATATTTCTATATTAAAAATTTATATTTAAATGATTAATCTCATAGCACAATTCATAGTTTACATTTGCATATGTAATTGTAATTTCTTAAATTTAATCAAATTAGAATCATATTTATTTTATTGATTTAATGTAAGAATTTGACATAAAAGGTGATACATATATTCAATAAGTTTTGAAAAATATTGTCCTAATAAAGGTAAAAATTACCCTGGAAGTCAATTTAAAGGAAACAATATCGTCCCCTTAATGAAAACATTAATTTCTGTTTCTGAAGTACATGTATTTTATTACATAAATTGTATGTTAATAAAATACTATATTTATATTGTTGATTTTGTATATATTAAAATAAAACTATATATATACAATAAAAATCTAAATATAATTAAAAAAATAAATATGAAGTAATAAATACATTTCAGAAGGTTGTCATGTATCTTCAGCATTGCAGAACATGGGGTTGTGTTTAGATGTAATCTGTGCCAGTGACAGTTTTTCCTGTATGGATAAACCACTGAATAAATAATCTCCCTAAATAAATCTCAGAACGGCTAGAAAAAGAGCAACTCTACTGAACTTTATTCCACACACACACACATACATAAACATAAGAAGCTTTTCAGAATGATGCACTGTATATGCATGTATAAAAACTCTGTCTCTCTCTCTCTCTCAGATGTTCACTCAGAAGCTGTTCAGGCTGCGCTGGAGCGACACAGTGAGAGAAAGATGGCTGTGCTGTTGCCATCCAAGCGGCGGTCGCTCATTGGTCAAACCTCCATGGACACATACACACCTCCAGGTGTGTGTATGTGCATGTGTTTGTGTGTGTGAGAGCCAGTGAGTAAGTGTATGTTTGAGACTGACTGTTCTCTCTCTGTTTGTCTCTGCAGACTCGTCCTCTGGCTCTGACGCTGAGGGGTCTCTGGGGAGGGCGGGGGGTGTCAGCGTTGACTCCTGGATCAGCAGAGCTCTCCATGGCTCACCTTCAACATCATCGTCATCATCATCGCACAGCAACAGCTCTGCCAACGCAGCCCGACTCGCAGAGACCAACATGCACTCATACGGCAGTAAGAATGCATGCATATACTCACATGGCAGCAAATAAACACAGATACTGAGAATCTGTCATGTGATAAATTATTCTTTTAATTATTCTTTTAGGCCACTGTCAACCAACTCCAATTTTGCTTTAACCAATATCTGGCACAGATCTAATACTGTTGCAAGCGCATAGACAGGAAAAACAAGCCAATCAGCTCCTCATGCTAAACTCACTTTATAGGAAATAAGAATTTTTTTTGCATCTGATCTGGGTCACTTTTAAACTTCATTCCCTTATCAAGATCATCTCACTTCAGCCAGTTGGCTTTTTATGCTCAACTAAGTTCAACTAATCAGATTGTAATGGCTTCTTTTCCTCTTTAGCCATTTCCGTGAGGAATATCTTCTCCTTGTGAAGTATCTTTGACGCTATGAACCAGTTTAAGCTTGACTTGTATTTTTATTGTAACAGAAGGTGAAAACTTAAAAACAAAACCGTGATTCCTATGTAAACAGTGTAGTAAAATGTAGGTCAAAAAACTGTCTCCCTTCCCTCTGCCATTGCCACATCACTTCCTGTTTAAGATGGCTACCTACAGGAAATCCCCAAAATGGGTGCAATTCATCTCGTTACCACAGGGGGAGTACAGAAATATAGTAACATATAGCAATGACATTGAGTAACAACATTAATAGCCTTATGGCTCCTACACAGATCCTTGTGCTTAACTCACTTTGGCCAATCAGTTTGACCAACAAGTTTCAGCCAATCAGCTCCTCACGCTCAACTCACTTCATATGAAATAAGTATTTTTTGCACCTGGTCTGGGTTTCTTTTAAGCTAATGCTGCGTTCACGCCACCTCGTATTTACCGGAACACGTGACGTTGTATTCGGAGCTGTTCACGTCCTCGAACTGGGGATTATCTGTTTCTATAGCGACAGTCAGCAAAATGAACTCGCGTGAAAGAATGCTGTAATTTAATTTAAGTAAAATGTAAGAAAATGTAATTTAAGTACTAAGAAGAAACACAATAGAAGTAACATTGAAGTGTTATGCAAATGCGTTATTATTGCACTTTCATTTATTAAGGTTGTCATTACAAGAATAGCCTAGATATCTAACTCCGCACTTCATGTTTTTTGTTTATGTTCACAATACTTTTGCATGAAAAAAATAGTGTACATTGGTAAAAGTCAATTACACGAATTTTAAAATATTACGAAATAACTGCTTATTTACGTTTTACTGCTGGAAGCGCTGCCATTTTTCAGTGCAGCGGTCACCGTAACGCTCAGAGAATTCCCAGCCTACAAGCTGTAATTACGAGCTCTACGAGGACGTGAACACTTTTTACGAGGTGGTGTGAACGCACCTTAACCTCCCTTATCAAGATCATCTCACTTTAGCCAATCAACTTCTCATGCTCAATTAACTTCTGCCAATCAAATCTTTGTGCTCAACTCACTTTAGCCAGTCAGTTCTATTTGCCCAACCAATTTCAGCCAATCAGCTGTAGAATACTATAGGTTAGCCTTCTGTTCTCTCCTTCAATTTCTCCCCCCAGTTGGTCCGATGTCTCATCTGTCTCTGAAAAGGCGGGGCTTAAGAGAAATGGGTGTTTCTGCTGAGAATGGAATAGTTGGCAGACACTCCAATGACTACCAATTAGATCGCCCATGGTCGTCTCTGGATTCTGAGGGTCAGTATTTCATGATTCTTTTGGCCAAAGACTTATGACATATAAGCTAGTTCACACAAAAATGAAAATGCTGTCATTATTTGCTCACTAATGTTGTTCCAAAACTGTAAGACATACTCTCTTCTGTGGACTATAAAATATTTTAATAAATGTCTCAAGACAGTGGGCTCCAATGTTGTGTGGTACCCAGCGTTTTTTAGAATATCTTCATTTATGTTCTACAGAAGAAAGAAAGTCATACAGATTTGGAACAAATGAGGGTAAGTAAATGATGACAGCATTTTCATTTTTGTATGAACTATCCCTTTAAGATGACAGCACACAAGGATTCATTTTGGTGTGTGTGCATTTACATTTGGTCCACTTGTGTATTTTATCAACATATTATATATCAATGTCAATAATGGCCTTTGATTCTAGTTAAAAGGTTTACCTCCACAGCACTGTTTGATATGTATACACCTTTGTTTTATTTGCATGCACTTTTGCATCTCTCTGATAGACTATCACATTTATTGGGGTTAATGGTTTGTTATGCTGTATTTTACTATACCGATGAGTAAACCTGTTTGTTTGTGTACTGCAGACAGTCTATCGGCCCCTCCTGACATCACCAACTACATGCCAGACCCCGCCCCCATTTTTGTTCAACGCCCACAGGTCGCCATGATAACCAGGCCCCAGCCCAAATATGGCAATGCTGAGCTGATGGAGACAGGAGATGGTGAGTGTGTGTGCAGAGGTCTGATTTTTAAATGTGTATTTATTCTGAACTGATCAAGTTTGGCATGTATTTGTAGTCTTTGTTAACTTTATTCTGTGTGCATAGAATTAAATTAATTTAAAATTACATTTTAAAATATACTATGTATGTATTTTCTCATTCTCACCATTGTTAGAATTTGTATTTGTAGTGTAACTGCAAATATGCAAAAATGTAGGTGTACCTGTCAGTAGCCGTGTGTCGGCAAAGATCCAGCAGCTAGTTAATACACTGAAGCGACCCAGGCGAAGACCCCTGAGAGAATTCTTTGTGGAGGACTTTGAAGAACTTCTGGAAGGTTAAAAATGTTTCCCCTCTCTTTGTGCCTAATTGTTTGATTTCAAAGATGAATTTAAATGTATAAGTAAATTAATATAAATATAGATGTTTGAATACCTTGCACCAGTTCACAGAAACACTTCCATAGTTACTATGGGTCAAAGGTCTTGAAATTCATTACTCTCAGATTAAAATTACTCTCTCACCCTGCACAGAACAAGTTAATTTGATCTAGCTATTTTTGCAGAGATCCAGGTGAAGTGCTTAATGGGATAGTTCACAGAGAAATTAAAATCCTGTGATCATTTACTTACCCTTGTGTTGTCTTGATGTCATGAGAGCAAGTAAATGATAACACTTTTACGGAAGAAGGATTTTTAGGTAAACATGGGTCTCATCAACATGCACATGCTTTTCTAACCTTGTCTGAACATTTGCCATGTGCAGTGCAGCAGCCTGATCCCACTCTGCCACGCCCAGAGGGGGTGGAGTCAACTCCCATACAAGGAGAAGATCTCGTCGTACACAAGAACTGCCCCTCTTCTCTGGAAGCGGCCCTTCTGCGCTGGGGAGCCATCGCACCCAAAGCCCCCTGTTTGACCACTACACACAGCAATGCCAAACAACCATACACGCTTACATATGGTACACACAAATGTATTCATAGACGTTCATTTGGTTTCATTCTGTTTGGTTTTGGGTGCGTGTTTATATCTCTTTGTTTATGTTTTTGTAGGTAAGCTCTGGTCCAGGAGTTTAAAGTTGGCCTATAACCTGCTCCACAAACTGGGAACCAAACAAGAACCAATCATCCACACTGGAGACAGGGTAAGTGAGTGGTTACTTTGTATTTATGTATTGTCTTATACACTCACCGGCCACTTTTTTATGTATACCTTGCTAGTACCGGGTTGGACCCCCTTTTGCCTTCAGTACTTAATTCTTTGTAGCATAGATTCAACAAGGTGCTGGAAACATTCCTCAGAGATTTTGGTCTATATTGATATGATAGCATCACACAGCTGCTGCAGATTTTTTGGTTGCACATCCATGATGTGAATCTACCGTTCCACTACATCCCAAAGGTGCTCTATCGGATTGAGATCTGGTGACTGTGGAGGCCGTTTGAGTATAGTGAACTTATTGTCATGTTCAATAAACCAGTTTGAGATGATTTGAGCTTTGTGACATGGCGCGTTATTCTGCTGGAAGTAGCCATCAGAAGATGGTACACTATGGTCATAAAGGGGTGGACATGGTCAGCAACAAAACTCAGGTAGGCTGTGGCGTTTAAACCGAAATATGGCAAGAAAATATCCCCTACACCATTACAGCACTACCACCAGCATGAACCATTGATACAAGGCAGGACTGATCCCTGCTTGTATGTTGTTTACGCCAAATTCTGACTCTACTATCTGAATGTCACAGCAGAAATCAAGACTTATCAGACCAGGCAACGTTTTTCCAATCTCTGTCCAATTGTCCAATTTTGGTGAGCCCGTGCGAATTGTAGCCTCAGTTTCCTGTTCTTAGCTGACAGGAGTGGCACCCGGTGTGGTCTTCTGCTGCTGTAGCCCATCTGCTTCAAGGTTCGACGTGCTGTACGTTCAGAGATGCTCTTCTGCAGACATTAGTTGTAATGAGTGGTTATTTGAGTAACTGTTGCCTTTCTATCAGCTTGAACCAGTCTGTCCATTCTCCTCTGACCTCTGGCGTCAACAAGGCATTTTCGCCCACAGAACTGCCACTCACTGGATTTTTTTCTCTTTTTCTCTAAACCCTAGAGATGGTTGTGCATGAAAATCCCAGTAGATCAGCAGTTTATGAAATGCCCAGACCAGCCCCTCTGGCACCAACAACCATGCTATGTTCAAGAAACTTAAATCACCTTTCTTCCCCATTCTGCTGCTCAGTTTGAACTTCAGCAGATCGTCTTGACCATGTTTACATGCCTAAATGCATTGAGTTGCTGTCATGTGATTGGCCATTTGAAGCAGTTGAACAGGTTACCTAATAAGTAGGTGCTGGTGAGTGTATATTGTTCTATATCTGATTCCTATCTTTACAATGGAGTTATACACTACCGTTCAAAAGTTTCAGATCAGTTAAAACATTTTTTTTGCTTTTATTCAGCAATTAAATAGATTAAAAGTGACAGTAAAGACATTTACAAAGTTATAAAAGATATCTATTTCAAGTAAATTCTGTTTTGAATTTTCTATTCATTAAAGAATCCTGAAAAAAGTATCACAAAAAATGTTTCCAGTAAAATATTAAGCATCACAACTTTTTTCAACATTGATGATAATAATAATAATAATAATAATAATACATTTTTCTTGAGCACCAGATCAGCATATTAGAATGATTTCTGAAGGATCACGTGACACTGAAGAATGGTGTAATGATGCTAAAAATTCAGCTTTGCCATCACAGAAATAAATCACATTTTAAAATATAAATAAAAATGTTATTTTAAATTGTAATCATATTTCACAGTATTACTGTTTTTACTGTGTTTCTGTTAAATAAATGCTGCCTTGGCAAGCATAAGAGACTTTATAAAAAACATTTTAAAAATCTTACCGACCCCAAACATTTGAACTGTGTATAACTCCATTATAAAGATAGTAATCAGATATAGACATTAATACCGACATATATTCAAGAACCGATGAAGAATGTATGTATTGTGTATGTGTTACTGTAGGTAGCTTTGGTTTACCCCAATAATGACCCAGCAGCATTCATGGTGGCGTTTTATGGCTGTCTCTTGGCTGAAGTGGTTCCTGTCCCAATTGAAGTACCACTTACAAAGAAGGTAATTTCTACTGCAAAAAAATGTTCCAGCAATAATACATCACGTTAGGCAGGACTGCACATATTCAGATCTAATAATTAGTCATTATTAAAAGAATAGTTCACCAAAAAAGTAAAATTGTTTGTAAAATTGCCTAACGTGTGCCCTCCTGCCCTCTCCCCTCAAAGGACGCTGGTAGTCAACAAATTGGTTTCTTGTTGGGTAGCTGTGGAGTTGCCATGGCGTTGACCAGCGATGCATGTCTTAAAGGTCTTCCCAAGAGTGCTAGTGGTGATGTCATGCAGTTCAAAGGTCAGAGACATCAATAAATATTTGTTAGAATCACCTGCACGATTCTCCATAGAGGAACATTATGTATTATAGATATATGTGTGTTTTCATTCTTACCAGTTTGTGTGTGTGTGTGTGTGTGTGTGTGTGTGTGTGTGTGTGTGTGTGTAGGCTGGCCAAAGTTGCTCTGGGTGCTGACTGACTCCAAACATTTATCTAAACCCCCACGAGAGTGGTTTCCTCTCATAAAAGATGCTAACAATGACACAGCGTACATAGAGGTAACACACCATGTAATTGTGTGTTTAATTCATTTTGATTTTGATTTAATATATCATATTTTATTCAATTTATCGTCATATTTTTTAATAATACACTACTGTTCACTACTTGTTTTTACTGTATTTTTGATTAAATAAATGTAGCCTTGGTCAACATCCGAGACTTTACAGACCTCAAACTTTTGAACGTGTGTACATAAAATATATATTGTATATGTATACTGTATATAAAAAAAATATTTTTAATATAATTTATTTAAATTTATATAACGTCTTCCCGAGGTGGCGTGATTTGTGTTTCATTGGCAATACAATGATCTTATTGCATTTATAATGAGACTGCGTTTTGTGGTTGATTGACAGTATAAGACCTGTAAGGATGGGAGTGTTTTGGGAATAACTGTGACAAGGATGGCAATGCTCAAACACTGCCAAACACTTACGCATACCTGCGGATACAGCGAGGGTAAGATACACACAACTACATAAAACACAATTACACACACTTAAAAGCACACATATCATACTCCTCTGATTCTTAAAGGGATATTTCTGCTGATATTTCATAATTTACTCATCCTCATGTTGTTCCAAACCTGTATGACTTTATTTCTAAGTGTTTTGTGTGTGTGTTTCAGCTGAGACTATGGTGAATGTGTTGGACTTTAAGAAAGGCATAGGCCTTTGGCACAGTGTTCAAACGGTAATATGAGTGCCTCCATTTACTGTATGTTGTCATTTATCAGATGATTTTTGTAGCCTACACTTGATTTATTATTATTTTTATTTTTTTTTCTAAAAAAAGTGATTTCTCTACTTTTTCTCTCTCTGTAGAGTGTGTTGAATATGTTACATGTGGTCAGTGTTCCATACGCACTTATGAAGGTGAATCCTCTGTCCTGGATCCAGAAAGTCTGCCAGTACAAAGGTATACACATACACGCACACACACAGTACACATTCATCAGATGTGCTGACTTTTGGTCTCCAGGCTTTTTGGAGAGTTTTTCCATCTCCTACGTGTTTAAAGATCATGTACAGTATCAAAAGCGAGGTCTGCTATATAAAACAAGTGCACACATAGCGTCACACATAATCATTCTTAATCAATAATTACTTTCTTTCCATGTGTGTGCAGCTAAGGTGGCATGTGTAAAGAGTAGAGATCTACACTGGGCTCTAATGTCCCACAAAGACCAGGCTGACACCAACATGTGCTCACTGAGAATGCTGCTGATCGCTGATGGATCAAACCCCTGTGAGTGTGTTAACAATGAATCAAACCCCCTTGAGTGTGTGTTAGTGTTGAATCAAATGTTACTTTGTGAATCAAGCCTTTATGTAAAGTATATACAGTAATTCTCTCTGTCTTTCTTTTCCCAGGGTCCATATCCTCCTGTGACGCATTCCTAAATGTGTTCCAGAACATGGGCTTGAGGTCAGAGGTCATATGCCCGTGTGCTGGCTCCCCCGAGGGCCTAACTGTAGCTCTGAGGAGGTATAAATATACTCACACTCTCTTTGCCCTGGAGGCACACATGTGCAAACATCATTCTTGTGCTCAGGAATCTGTTTTCAGTTTAAACACATTAAAATGGGAGGTTCTGTCTTTTGTGGTCACTCATTACAAACAACATAACCAGGCCTACGCACATTCATGGACACAGACACACAGAACTATTGAGAAATACATCTGACTCAGATTTTTATGTTATATGAAATGTTTGATTAAGGAGCGTGCAGTTTTCACTTCATTAAAATACATTTAATTGTGTTTGTGTGTGGCCTAAGTTTAAATACTGTTATCATACAGGCAGACGGATATTACTCTCGTGTAGCCAGACTTTTCAGTATCGCCATAAAGTCTGGTTCACATGGCCAAGAATTTCCTGAATAAACAATAAAGGCCGCCTGACCAACGTGTGAAGTTATCAGCCGCTCTTAACTTTTATATGTGCCATTTAGAGGCTGGTAAACCTGAAATCGGATACTACCAAAAGTGCAAAATGGAATATACAAAATGTGATTGTTAAATATCTCTTGAAGCGTTTATTAAGGCCTGTTCACACCAAGAAAAAAAACTATAATGATAACTATAGTATTCTTCACACCAACGCATGATATCGTTCTGTTGTCGCTCCAGTTATGTTATCTGCCAAGCATTAAAGCATTAAATCGTTCTAAAAGTGATTCCAACGATACAGTTTCTCTGTGCCGTTATAGTTGTGGTGTGGACTTTTCTATTCTTTTTTAGAACTATATCTTTATTGTTACCGTTATCATCCTTGGTGTGAACGGGACTTTATAGTAATGTGGAAATTTGTAAATGTCACTAGTAAAGACCTGCACACCCTGACTGTGTGACATGATGCATCTTGGTTTATTTAAAGTTGTCAAAAAAGCACAGTGAAGATGTCATAGAACCACAGGGACACTTATGGAGAGGCTCATCTGTCATTTTAGGATTTTTTTTTTGCCTTGTACTCTACTGTTCAAAAGTTTGGGGTCACTACAATTTAAAAAAAGAAAGAAAAAGAAACTTTTATTTAACAACGATGCATTAAATTGATTGTAAACACATTTATAATGTTGTTCTTTTGAACTTTCTATTAATCAAAGAATCTCAAAAACATGTATTATGGTTTCCAAAAAGATATTAAGCAGCACAACAGTTTTCAACTTTGATTATAATAAATAAAATGTTTCTTCATCAAAAAATCAGCGTATCAAAATGATTTCTGAAGGATCATGTGACATTGAAGACCGGAGTAATGGCTGCTGAAAATTCTGCCATCACAGGAATAAATTACTTATTAAAATTTGGTCAGCATATGAGACTTCTTTCAAAAGCATTTACTCCAAGCCTTTGAACAGCAGTGTATGTTATATTTGAATCTCATGGAAATACCATGAGGCTGCTTATGTGTTACTGTCTTTTGGTGACGCATGCAATGAGATTTTTGTGGGTGCAGATGCAAGAATCTGGTGGTAAAACTAAACAATGGTAACACTTGCACAAACCTTTCTTTAAGACTGTGAGAATGCTGAGTAATATCTACTGCAGCCAATCAAACCCAGCAATCATTTTTGTCAGAGGTTGTAGAGCTTTTGCAGCTCCAGGAAGCCAAACCAAACAATTCTATATTGTTTATGAAATCTGGAAAATATTGTGTCTATGGTAACATAATATTCTAGTGACACATATGGACATGTTTATTTTTTTCATTTGTTTGTATGCATGTGTTTTCTGTCAGGCCTCCGGAGGGCAGCTCTAAGCCAGCAGGCCGAGGGGTCCTGAGTATGACGAACCTGAGTCACGGGGTCATCCGAGTGGACACAGGAGAGAAGCTGTCCGTCCTCAGCCTACAGGATGTGGGCACAGCCATGCCAGGAGGTACAGAGATTATGAGAACATGAACGAATGAACATCCCCAAAGCATTTTGATTCAGTTCCAACATCTACCTCATAAACCAGCCTAGAGCAGTTCGGCGCTGTTTTCCTCATGTGACCGCAGACCTCATCAAACGACTTTATGGTTCTTGTAAAACTGACTTTTCTCCGTCTCTCTGCAGCGATGGTGTGCGTTGTTAAACCAGAGGGTGTTCCTCAGCTGTGTAAAAGCGATGAGATTGGAGAGATCTGCGTGTCGTCTGTTGCCACGGGAACGTCATATTATGGGCTTACAGGAATGAGCAAGAACACATTCGAGGTGTGAAAATACACTATAGACTGCATATCCACTAAGTTTCACTATGTTAATATATAAAAGTGGGTCAGTACACAAGGGCTCAGTACAATGTTTTGACAGACTAGTCAACTTAATGCTCTGCCATGGCGCTTTAAGCTTGACGTAGACTAGTCGCTGATCATTCATGGCCTATAGAGGGCGCAACATGATAAGAAGTCTGAAGTTCACTTTTACGCTCCGTTTCCATTAAAATGACAAATAAATGCATACTCCAAGAGCGCTCCACAAGCTTGCATCGAACTGATAAAAATAAGCTGTTATGTAGGAGCAATAGCCTTGTGGGCAGCGCTGTGTCTTATTGGTTCATCAATGACGTCATCAGTGACTAGTTAACGTCGACTCGACAAAACAATTCAACCCCTAAAAGTGACAGTCAAGACATTTTATAATGTTACAAGAGATTTCTATTTCAAATAAATCCTATTCTTTTGAACTTTCTATCAAAGAATCCTGGAAAAATGTATCATGGTATCCTCAAAAAAATTAAGCAGATCAACTGTTTTCAACATTGATAATAATAAGAAATGTTTCTTGAGTAGCAAATCAGCATATTAAAATGATTTCTGAAGGATCATGTGACACTAAAGACTGGAGTAATGATGCTTAAAACTCAGCTTCACAGGAATAAATGAAAACAGTTATTTTAAAGTGTAATCACAATATTATTGTTTTTACTGTATTATACATATTACACATACCAAAAATTTACATTTTTACAAATAAATGCTGTCTTGGTGAGCATAAAAGACTTCTAAAAAAACATTAACATTAACAAAAATCTTGCCAAACAGATAAAATATCTTTATGTGTGGTAAAGTAAAAAAAAAAAACACTTTCCTGGATTTGTAGCTAGTTTTACATGGTTTCTACATGAATTAATTTTCCAAACGCTTTTCTCCAAAAGCTGTTATATAGTATTCAAATAGCATTCCAGTTGGTCCATGCGGGTCATTTATAGTAATAAGTTGGTTCAAGCTGGTCTAGTTAGTTAAATACCTCGACTACCAGCTGGTGTCAGTGTTTTCGACATGGTAGTCTATTTTGGACAAGATTGTTGGGGCTTATAGACCACCTTGGACCAACAAAACAGCTTCTAATGTTCCAATGACCAGACTGACCACCTTGGTGTGGTGTGATGTGACCTTTTTTCTTAGCTGGTAATAAGTTAAGATGAAATTTTGGTTCTTTTTAAGTCTGTATCCTGCTTTTTATTGTTTGTGTCCTGTTGGTCGGTAAATATATGTGTCTCGGTGGTGCAGGTGTGTCCAGTGGCATGTGACGGTGGTTTGGTCAGCGATTGTGTGTTTGTGAGGTCGGGTCTGCTGGGCTTTGTGGGTCCGGGCGGGATGATCTTCATCTCTGGTACGCTGGAAGGACTGATGCAGGTCGGGGGGCGGAAACACAATGCTGATGACATCATCGCAACCGCTCTTGCTGTGGAGCCCATGAAGTTTATCTATAGAGGAAGGCATGTATGAAAACGGAGACCAAAACAATTTCTACTCTAGAGAGAATCTTGATTACAATGTCTCTGCTCACTGTGTGTAGGACGGTGGTGTTCTCAGTGACTGTACTGTATGATGAGAGGATTGTGCTGGTAGCAGAACAGAGACCAGATTCAACTGAAGAAGAGAGTTACCAGTGGATGAGCCGAGTGTTGCAGGTACACACACACTTAACCAGTCTCAAGGCTTAAAGTTTGCATTTTTCTGTCCTAAGCTACGAAATCACAGCCAACCATATTGAATGTTTAATATACAGTTATGTTACAGTTATGCTTTATTGTGTCGTCTGTCTGTCTATCGCGTCTGGATGTACTGTAATGCTTCATTGTAAATTAAATAGGCTATAGATGGGATTCATCAGGTGGGGGTCTACTGTCTGGCATTGGTTCCTGCCAACACCCTCCCTAAAACCCCTCTGGGTGGAATCCACCTGTCTGAGACTAAACAGCTGTTCCTGGAGGGGGCGCTTCACCCCTGCAGCATCCTCATGTGTCCTCACTCCTGCATCACCAACCTGCCCAAACCCAGACAGAAGCAACCAGGTGCACAAGACTTTGCGTGTGTTATAGAGCATGATGTGTTTGTGTTACATAGAGAGTGTTGTGTAAAATATTTTGTGTGTGTGTGTTTGTTGCAGAGGTGGGTCCTGCCTCTGTGATGGTGGGGAATCTCGTCGCAGGAAAACGGATGGCTCAGGCCAGTGGACGAGACCTGAGTCACATGGAGGACAATGAGCAGGTAAATAATGATTAAGATCTCTTAGGGCTAAACAGTTAAACAGAATGAAATCAAAATCGCTATAAGAACGGCTACGATTTAATAAAAAAAAAAAAGATGTGATGCGTGTTTCAGAGTGAATCGCAGCACTGTGTTTATTTACATGCAAGCAGCTCATGATCCAATATTTTCAGTGTCTCGGTTTGCAGTAAATGAAGCCACATGTAATCATCTCAGCATCTGATATTCTCTTTTTCATTCTTCGCTTAGGGGTAAAAAGAAGTTTGAAATACGTTTGCAGTGGTATACTGTTACTGAACATCCCAACTTCACCCACGCTTTTGGGAGTGTCATTTAGATGAATATGTAAATATGTGCCACACGCTTTCCTTTCAATAACAAAATAAACACAACAAAAATGACAGCACTGTACAGTTGCACTGTAAAATAAAATTATTGTCGTTATTTTACTTATATAATACTATTTATATAATTACTAATGTTTTTAATAGTAAGATTTCTTGTTTTATTTAATATTTTTATTTAATAATGATAGCAATAATAATTGTATAATTACATCGATATACACTCACCTAAAGGATTATTAGGAACACCTGTTCAATTTCTCATTAATGCAATTATCTAATCAACCAATCACATGGCAGTTGCTTCAATGCATTTAGGGGTGTGGTCCTGGTCAAGACAATCTCGTGAACTCCAAACTGAATGTCAGAATGGGAAAGAAAGGTGATTTAAGCAATTTTGAGCGTGGCATGGTTGTTGGTGCCAGACGGGCCGGTCTGAGTATTTCACAATCTGCTCAGTTACTGGGATTTTCACGCACAACCATTTCTAGAGTTTACAAAGAATGGTGTGAAAAGGGAAAAACATCCAGTATGCGGCAGTCCTGTGGGCGAAAATGCCTTGTTGATGCTAGAGGTCAGAGGAGAATGGGCCGACTGATTCAAGCTGATAGAAGAGCAACTTTGACTGAAATAACCACTCGTTACAACCGAGGTATGCAGCAAAGCATTTGTGAAGCCACAACACGCACAACCTTGAGGCGGATGGGCTACAACAGCAGAAGACCCCACCGGGTACCACTCATCTCCACTACAAATAGGAAAAAGAGGCTACAATTTGCACGAGCTCACCAAAATTGGACAGTTGAAGACTGGAAAAATGTTGCCTGGTCTGATGAGTCTCGATTTCTGTTGAGACATTCAGATGGTAGAGTCAGAATTTGGCGTAAACAGAATGAGAACATGGATCCATCATGCCTTGTTACCACTGTGCAGGCTGGTGGTGGTGGTGTAATGGTGTGGGGGATGTTTTCTTGGCACACTTTAGGCCCCTTAGTGCCAATTGGGCATCGTTTAAATGCCACGGCCTACCTGAGCATTGTTTCTGACCATGTCCATCCCTTTATGACCACCATGTACCCATCCTCTGATGGCTACTTCCAGCAGGATAATGCACCATGTCACAAAGCTCGAATCATTTCAAATTGGTTTCTTGAACATGACAATGAGTTCACTGTACTAAAATGGCCCCCACAGTCACCAGATCTCAACCCAATAGAGCATCTTTGGGATGTGGTGGAACGGGAGCTTCGTGCCCTGGATGTGCATCCCAAAATCTCCATCAACTGCAAGATGCTATCCTATCAATATGGGCCAACATTTCTAAAGAATGCTTTCAGCACCTTGTTGAATCAATGCCACGTAGAATTAAGGCAGTTCTGAAGGCGAAAGGGGGTCAAACACAGTATTAGTATGGTGTTCCTAATAATCCTTTAGGTGAGTGTATAATAAAAAAAAATTTTGTCCAAATTGTGCAGCCCTACAAAACAGCACAGCAAAAGAAATCACAATCGTAATTTTTTCAGAAAATCACAGATTTTTCCCATATCGTGCAACTCTAGAATCCCTGTAGATGGGAAGATAAGAGCCAAATATTGACTTCAACTGACCTCCTAAAGGAAACCTAGGGTGTGTCTGTCTGTGTCTGTCTGTGTCTGTCTGTGTGTGTGTCTGTGTCTGTGTGCGCTGGTTTGACCTACATTATGAGGACGCAATATTGTGGTGTGTATTCAGGTTTCAGGCCACGCCCCCTACATTATGAGGAAATGCCGATGTGCTTGAATTCAAAACGCAAAATAAACATACTAAAATTTTTGTATTAAAAATGCAGAAAGTTTTGTGTGATGAGTAGGTTTAGGGGTAGGGTTAGTGTAGGGGGATAGAATATATGGTTTGTGCAGTATAAAAACCATTACGCCTTTCAAATGTCCATGTAAACCACCTATACCAACGTGTGTGTGTGTGTGTGTGTGTGTCTTTCGCTCTGACTTATTATTCTTTCTCTTATGTGAATTCTAGTTTCTCTTTCTGTCGGAGGTGCTGCAGTGGAGAGCTCAGACAACACCTGATCACATACTGTACACGCTCATTAACTCACGGGTAACACGCACATATTACTTTGATCAGTTCCCTCAGCCTTTCTGACTTCCGTGTGATTTCAGGTGTAGCATTGTGCTTCTATAAATGTGTGTGTGTGTGTGTGTGTGTGTGTGTGTGTGTGTGTGTGTTTCAGGGTGCAATAGGAAGCTCTCTGACCTGTCTACAGCTTCACAAGAGAGCAGAGAAAATCGCCACTTTGCTGTATGAAAGAGGACAGCTACGAGACGGAGACCATGTAGCGTTAGTGTATCCAGCAGGTAAGCGCACACACACACTCTGGCTAACTTAATTTTAATTGGGTCCTAAAAAAGTCTCAAGTCTTAATTCGCTCTTACACAAATTAAGGCCTTAAAAAGGTCTTAAATCAGAGCAGAAAGTCTTAAATTCATAAAGTCATGGCATTAAATGTTGCATGCATTGCAAAAAATGTTGTTCTGTTTTCCAATACAAATATCTAAATCTTTAAATGCAATTTAAAATTAAAGTCTTAAAAAATAAGTCTTAATAATGAGTTTATGCTTAAAACAATAACTAATATCTATCAGTGAGTTATCAAAACTTCCCTTTGAATTAAGTAGATTTTTTTTTTTAGCCCATTGGCAGAAATTTGTTTTCGTTTTAATCATAATCTCACTTAATTTTGATCAATTTCACAGAAAACAAGACTTCATATTTTATGTCATTTTGCATCTCCAGTAAATGCATCTTGATTTATGAATCTTTAGACATTTACACTGGAAAACAAGACAAAAATACTGAGGAAGAACATAATCATTTACAGTGTGATCAGAAGGTACAGTGAAATATATTTCCATATTCTAGTGGTTGGGAGCAGAGCGAATCTTTATTCATTTACTTGGTCTTAAAAAGGTCTTAAAGTCTTAAATTTAGCTTCATAAAACCTGCAAAAACCCTTTTAATTGCATGATGTGCAAATATATTAATCTAATTATTTGAAAATATCTGCATTTCAGTTTTTGTTGCGAAAGGCTCCCAAATAAAGATACTTTTAAGACAAAGGCACTAAACATACTCTAAAGTTTGCCAATAAATCTGCAGTTTGCAATAATACATCTGTGCTTTTATTTCAGCAAAATTAAGCTGTAAATAAATGATCACATTTTTTTGTTGTCTGAGCACCAGTTAATAAACTTGCAATGTACGTTTTTTCATTTTTGTACTGAACTCTGGTGCTGAAATCACATTTGTAGTGGTATTTCTGTGGTGCTAATTGTAATATTTCATGAAATCAGACCAGCTACAGCAGACGGTCCTGTTCTTTAATTCACATTCAAGAGCCGCCCACTCCAATTAAATCTGTAGAGACATCACATCACATTTGCTTTATGAAACATTTGAGTAAATTAAAATTAAATGAAAATATCACATTACAGTTAAATATGTCATAAAAGAGAATGAGTAAATGTGTGCTGGCTGAATTCCACCATTTTGTTACAGATGTAATTCTGTTTCACAAAGATTTGTTTGTGTGCATTTTGTTTTGTTTCAGGTTTAGATCTGATCGCTGCATTTTACGGCTGTCTGTATGCAGGCTGCATTCCTATAACTGTACGGCCGCCTCACCCGCAGAATATCTCCACTACACTACCTACAGTTAAAATGATCCTAGAGGTGAGGACACACCATACCTATAGTTAATCAATTAAATGATTGTAAATGTGATGCATTATAGAATGAGACAACACATCAGCTCTCAATACATTAACATTTTTAATGAATACAGTGAATGTTGGTGTGTGCAGGTGAGTCGTTCAGTGTGTGTTATGACCACCCAAGCCATCTCTAAACTTCTGAGGTCCAGAGATGCGTCAGTGGCTGTGGACTTTAAATCATGGCCTCCTATCCTGGAAACAGGTGAGTTTGTGAGAGACATGAGATCTTTGTTCCGAGGTTACACCTGTCAGGTGTTCATCAGAAGTATATGTGTGTGATTATTTGTTAGACGACTTGCCAAAGAGGCGTTGTCCCCTGCTGTTTAAGCCATGTGACCCAGACTCGTTGGCGTATCTGGACTTCAGTGTGTCCACTACAGGCATGCTCGCTGGAGTAAAGGTTTGACTCATCATACCAAAATAGCCTTTTGACTGTAAAATAGACTGTATGTCTACATAATAATATGTCTACTAACTTATTATCATTAATTATTAAAAATATATATTAAAATTATATTTTAAAATTGTAATTATTTGTGTAAAATTAAAAAAAAAACAATAATCTCTGTTTTTCTCTCTTTCTCTGAAGATGTCTCACAATGCAACCAGTGCTCTGTGTCGCTCTGTTAAACTGCAGTGTGAGTTGTATCCCTCTCGTGAGGTGGCCGTATGTCTCGACCCGTACTGCGGCCTTGGCTTCGTCTTGTGGTGTCTCTGCAGGTACGGACCACCTGTGTACTCACCTGAGATGAACACTCAGCAAAAACAGATGTTAAGCAACTTTTCATTTGTTTATTTGTGTGCTTGTTGTCTGTGTGTAGCGTGTTTGCAGGGCAGCAGTCTGTTCTGATCTCTCCAGTGGATCTGGAGGTGAACCCTGCTTTGTGGCTGCAGTCCGTCAGTCAGTTTAAAGTCAGAGACACGTTCTGCTCGTACTCTGTGATGGAGCTCTGCACGAGATCTCTCAGCTCTCTCACCGACTCTCTAAAGGTGTGCACACACACACACACACACACAGCATTTCAATCTGCTTCTCATCAGGGTTATTATAGTTAAAGGGATAATTCACCCCAAAATGAAAATTCTTTCATAATTTACTCACCCTCATGCCATCCCCGATGTACATATTGAAAGATTATGTGTATTTTCAGTCATCTTTAGTCAGAAGCATTTACATTGTGACTGTGCCTCAGAATGCAATCAATTCTATCTGTGTCTTTTAAAGGTGTGAACCAAATGGCCCATAGAAACTGATGGGTATGAATGACAAAGAAACAGCATTGCTCAGAGTAGACTGCAGGGTAGATCGATCTCCTGTGGGAGGTCCTAACAGTTTTCTATTGTTTGTAGCCCATTTGTCTTCATGTATAAAGTTCTGTCTCACAGACAGAACTTTGGGTTAAGATTGTTGAAGGCCGACACGCTAAAATTGCTGCTGGAGAACTGTACTACACTACTACCTTCAATAAATTCTTACTTATTTTATGTATTAGAGAAATCTAATACATTGTCGAGCCCCCAAACGACTGCTCAGACAAATATAGAGAAATCTAACAATATGTGACCCTGAACCACAAAACCAGTCATAAGTCGCACAGGTATATTTGTGGCAATAGCCAACAATACATTGTATGGGTCAAAATTATGGGCCAAATATCATTAGGATATTAAGTAAAGATCATGTTTCAATGAAAATATTTTGTAAATTTCCTAACGTAAATATATCAAAAATGTATTATTAGTAGTAATATGCATTGCTAAGGACTTAATTTGGACAACTTTACAGGCGATTTTCTTAATATTTAGACGTCGTCATACTCAGATTCTTGTCAGAATTTCCCGACCTCAAATGTTGTGGGCGGGCTAATTCGGCTGGCATCCAGGCTAATTTTTTTGCACCCTCAGATCCCAGAATTTTAAAAAAAATTAGCCTTATGACTGGTTTTGTGGTCCAGGGTCACATATGACTTTCTTTCTTCAGATAAACACGAACAAAGATTTTTAGGAAAATAATCGATCTCTGTGAGTCCATATAATGCAAGTGAATGGCTGCCGCTTGTTTGACAAATCACACACAATGATCGTGACAGTAATCCATACGACCCCAGTGGATGAATCAATGTCTTCTGAAGCTAAACGATTGGTGTGTGTAAGAAAAATACTAATATTTTTCACTTTTTTAACTATATCATTGCTACTGGTCTACTGTCATACGAACATTCATAAGTTCAGCTTGACACAAACGAAGTGCATTGTGCAGTTCACAAGAGAAGTAACTCGGAAGCACAGAGGACCGCTACTTCTCGCGCAAGCTTCACAACGCTCTTGCTTCACACGTCACAACGTCCCTATCATATGCTCGTATGACAATAGAACGGAAACAATGATTTTTAGTTAAAAAAGTTACAAATATTGGTATTTTTCTTACAGACACGTTTCGCATCAGAAGACATTGATTTACCTACTGTGGTCGTATGGTTTATCGTCACGATGGCTGTGTGTGGTTTTTCAAGCGTCAACCAAACAGTAGCCATTCACTTGCATTATATGGACTCACAGAGATGAATTATTATGGAAGAATGGAAGTCATATACATCGGGGATGGCATGAAAATAATGAAGTAAATGATGAAAGAATTTACATTTTTGGGTGAACTAACCCTTTCACTAAAACCATAAAAAACATTTTTGTTACTTGAAATAAAATAAATGTTAATTGAAATAAAAGAAAACATTTAAAAAACTTATTTTATTCCATCTTATAGCCAAGGCAACATTTCTCATTTTTGTTTAGTTTAACTTGATGTACTGTACTAAAAAAACTGAAACTGAAACTAAAATGAATAAAAACTACAGTATATAGACATTTACAAAAAAATAAAACTAATAAAAAAACGACAAAAAGACACAAGATTGCTAAAACTTTAACTAAAATGAAAATGAAAACACAAAATACACAAATAAAAATGAATTCAAAATATTAATAGTATCTCAATAATAGAGAGAATGCACGTGATGCCACCGTCGGCCAGAATGACTGCGGTTACAGCCACTGAGTGGCAGCATTGGATTTCAGCATGAATGCCGCGAAAAACACAAAAAAACAGCTAAAACGGGAAAGAGCTTTGAGATTGACTGTACAAATAGATTTGACAAGAAATCTGAGGTATATTTTTACAGACTTCCGAAAGCTGCAGAAAAGAGAAGCAAATGAATTGCTGCAATTCACAGAAACAACTGGACTCCAGGCAGTGAGACGTGGATTTGCAGTTATCATTTTGTGTCAATATCCTAGCATATATATTGTATTGACAAGTCATCAATTAAATATTTACCATCTTATATTCTGCATAATTGGATGTTTTTAAATAAACACTGACAAAAGCTATACAAGTTTTAGGGCTGGACAATATGACGATGTGTATATATAAGTGATCACCTGGATTTAGACCTACCTATATTGTATTTATATAAAGCGTTCACAGGCAAATTTGTTTTACTATATGTATTTCCCTGGCGTTGAAAACAGGCACATATAAATGTCAGGAAACAAGATCCTGGCTGCATGTCAATATCCATGGATCACTGGATCTTTGGTAAGTTGTAAGGAACACTATATCGAGTCCAACCTTTAGTTTAAACTGATAATCGTTTGTTTTACTTGCGTTTTCAGTTTCCCCCATTAACTCCGGTCATGAAGCAGCTCTTTTGCCACTCAGTCTGGCTGAGGGGTGTGTGCCGGCAACGTGACGTCAATGCATACCCTCTATACCAAAATAACACTGTTTCTAACTTCACCCTTGTATTTGTGTGTCTCTCTCAGGCCCGTGGGATGGATCTGATCCGTGTGCGTTCGTGTGTGGTTGTGGCGGAAGAGAGGCCTCGTGTTGCTCTGACACAGTCCTTCTGTAAGCTCTTTAAGGATGTGGGGCTGCACCCTCGTGCCGTCAGCACTGCCTTCGGCTGCAGGGTCAATCTCGCAATCTGCCTACAGGTCAGTATAGGCAAGAGTATGACCCATATCTGATTTCATAGTCTAACTGCATCCCCAGTGTTCAATTTTTTTTTTTTTTCTTTTTACTAGTCATGTGTCTCATTTAACCTTCTATTTTAGTTTGTTTTAGTTTTTTTTTTAGTTTTAAGTTTTTTATTTAAGTTACTTTTTAACATATTTATACATCACATCTTCCTCTCCTCTCCTCATGTAGCCTCATAGGTTGGGGAAGCTTGCTGAGCAGGTATGACTGAACTTCAACTGATCCTCATCATTTCATAACTTTGACTGTTCTTCAGTTACTACAACCATATGTAGATGTGGGAGTAAATCTACTAATTATTGTCCTGTGTGCATGACTACTCATTTTAACTAGCCGACCAATGTTAACCTCACCTCAAATGACTTCAGTGCTCTTGCTTTTTCTGGCATGTCCAGAACTGTCCACACAGCTGATATAATGTGAGTGTGAGAAACAAAAGCATGCTCATCTCCAGATTCAGAAACATTTCTGCCTTTGGACAACACCTGATTAGTTTCAGGGTGGCTCACAAAAGATGTATAAATCCAAATATATTTTGCCACCTTGTACACTGGAATAGGAGTTTTCCTTCTTCTAGATGATGGATGCCAACAGTTTAACCTGTTTGGCATTAGATGTTTTTAATCATAGTTACGTTAATGGAAATATATCATCTTTGGACTAAACTACTATGGTACTGTATATAGGAAATACTATAGTTACAGAAAAATATTTCAACTTTCAACTAATCTACCTCTACCTTCCTTCTTTTGCTGATTGATTGAATCCTGTCCATGCACTATACATTTGTACACTTTGTTCACTTTCAATGCAAGTCACCTTGACCATCTTCTGGCCGACAATTAAGTATATTTGACTGTATTTTATAGAAGGTGATTTGTGTGTTTGTGCAGGGAACATCAGGACCTGATCCCACAACTGTCTATGTGGACATGAGAGCACTGAGACATGACAGGCAAGACACACACACACACACACACACACACACACACACACACACACACACACACACTCACTCACTCACTCACTCACTCACTCACTCACTCACTCACTCACTCACTCACTCACTCACTCACTCACTCACTCACTCACTCACTCACTCACTCACTCACTCACTCACTCACTAGGTATTTCATTATTCTAATTCTTACGACGATGCTACAAAAGGGACGAAATTACAGATTAGGACAGTACCATTCAAAAGGTAGGGTTTTTTTTCAACAAATGGTCAGTGAAAATGTTAATTGTCAGGCTCAGAAGATGAAACAAAATATTATATTATATATATTAGGGCTGTCAAATGATTAATCGCGATGAATAGCATCCAAAATAAAAGTTTGTGTTTACATAATGTGTGTGTGTGTGTGTGTACTGTGTATAATTATTATGTATATTTGAATACACACACATACATGTATATATTTAAGAAATATTGCATGTATATACTATATACACTCACCTAAAGGATTATTAGGAACACCTGTTCAATTTCTCATTAATGCAATTATCTAATCAACCAATCACATGGCAGTTGCTTCAATGCATTTAGGGGTGTGGTCCTGGTCAAGACAATCTCCTGAACTCCAAACTGAATGTCAGAATGGGAAAGAAAGGTGATTTAAGCAATTTTGAGCGTGGCATGGTTGTTGGTGCCAGACGGGCCGGTCTGAGTATTTCACAATCTGCTCAGTTACTGGGATTTTCACGCACAACCATTTCTAGAGTTTACAAAGAATGGTGTGAAAAGGGAAAAACATCCAGTATGCGGCAGTCCTGTGGGCGAAAATGCCTTGTTGATGCTAGAGGTCAGAGGAGAATGGGCCGACTGATTCAAGCTGATAGAAGAGCAACTTTGACTGAAATAACCACTCGTTACAACCGAGGTATGCAGCAAAGCATTTGTGAAGCCACAACACGCACAACCTTGAGGCGGATGGGCTACAACAGCAGAAGATCCCACCGGGTACCACTCATCTCCACTACAAATAGGAAAAAGAGGCTACAATTTGCACGAGCTCACCAAAATTGGACAGTTGAAGACTGGAAAACTGTTGCCTGGTCTGATGAGTCTCGATTTCTGTTGAGACATTCAGATGGTAGAGTCAGAATTTGGCGTAAACAGAATGAGAACATGGATCCATCATGCCTTGTTACCACTGTGCAGGCTGGTGGTGGTGGTGTAATGGTGTGGGGGATGTTTTCTTGGCACACTTTAGGCCCCTTAGTGCCACTTGGGCATCGTTTAAATGCCACGGCCTACCTGAGCATTGTTTCCGACCATGTCCATCCCTTTATGACCACCATGTACCCATCCTCTGATGGCTACTTCCAGCAGGATAATGCACCATGTCACAAAGCTCGAATCATTTCAAATTGGTTTCTTGAACATGACAATGAGTTCACTGTACTAAAATGGCCCCCACAGTCACCAGATCTCAACCCAATAGAGCATCTTTGGGATGTGGTGGAACGGGAGCTTCGTGCCCT
Organism: Coreius guichenoti; assembly: GCA_039654105.1. Taxonomy (NCBI): domain Eukaryota; kingdom Metazoa; phylum Chordata; class Actinopteri; order Cypriniformes; family Gobionidae; genus Coreius; species Coreius guichenoti. Next base: position 11,212,547 of record CM077175.1, read on the forward strand.
GGATGTGCATCCCACAAATCTCCATCAACTGCAAGATGCTATCCTATCAATATGGGCCAACATTTCTAAAGAATGCTTTCAGCACCTTGTTGAATCAATGCCACGTAGAATTAAGGCAGTTCTGAAGGCGAAAGGGGGTCAAACACAGTATTAGTATGGTGTTCCTAATAATCCTTTAGGTGAGTGTATATATATAAAATAAAATAAATATATATTTATATCATTTATATTATATATAAATATTTTATATGTAAATATAAAAATGTTTTCTTAAATATATACATACTATATACTTAAATATATACATGCATGTGCGTGTATTTATATATACATAATAATTATACACAGTACTCACACAACACAAACTTTTATTTTGTATTTTATATATATATATAATATAATAAAATATAATTTTTTTTTTTTTTTTCAAATCCTTCGAATCCAGGAATCGTTTCTGAATTAAGACTATGTGTTTGCAGGGTGAGACTGGTTGAAAGAGGATCTCCACATAGTTTAGCTCTCATGGAATCTGGGAAGGTTAGTAAGACAGTTAAATGTTTCTTTATTTGTTTCCTTAAATTAAATGTAAACCACATTGGATTACTTTTTTTTTTTTTTTTTACAGATTTTACCTGGTGTACGCATCATCATTGCTAACCCAGAGACGAAGGGACCAATCGGAGACTCTCATTTAGGGGAGGTTAGACCAGTAGCATGTCTATCAGATAAAAGAATATCTCCTCATAACCAAGCATCTCACTTGTGTCTATGTTTTAAAATGTGTGCAGATCTGGGTCCATAGTCCACAGAATGCCAGTGGGTACTTCACTGTGTTAGGAGAGGAAAATGTGCGTTCGGATCATTTCGGAGCCAGGTTGAGCTTTGGAGACACTCAGACTGTGTGGGCCAGAACCGGATACCTGGGGTTTCTGCGCAGGACCGACCTCACTGATGCAAGCGGAGGTGTGTGTGTGTGTGTGTATGTGTGTGTTCAATATATAGTTTTTGTCACAGATAAAGAGGGATTGTTTGTGCATTCATAAAGAGAAAGATATCTGCATTGAGCAGTGGAGTTGTTATGAGTTGTTTCGTGTGTGTTCAGAAAGGCACGATGCCCTCTATGTGGTGGGAGCATTAGATGAAGTCATGGAGCTGAGAGGTATGAAATACCATCCCATTGACATTGAAACGTCCATCATCAGGGCACATCGGAATATCACAGAGTGGTGAGCTCACACACACACACACACACACACACAGAGCCACATATTCACACTGAGGCCTGAAGCATACTTTATGTAAATATGCTAATTAGGGGTGGGAACTATGTCATATTGTGATATGATATAATCATTTTATATTACAGGATATTTTTGGGTTGATAAGATTTGTTTTTGAAATAATATTGTGAAATATTATTACAATTTAAAACAAGTTTTTAATATATTTTAAGATGTAACTGATTTATGTGATGGTAAAGCTGAATTTTCAGCATCATTACTCCAGTCTTCAGCGTCACATGATCTTTCAGAAATCATTCTAATATGCTGATTTGAAACTCTTATTATTATCAGTGTTGAAAACATTTGTGCTGCTTAATATTTTTGTGGAAATCGTGATCATTTTTAGGATTCTTTGAATAGAAAGTTCAAAAGAACAGCATTTATTTGAAGAACAAATCTTTTGTAACTTTATAAATGTCTTTACTGTTACTTTTGATAATTTTAATTTTTTCTTGATTAATAAATGTATTACATGGAAGCATACTTAATTTTACTGGAAATACAATCTAAAATATTTCATATTTTTACATAACCATGTAGTAATACCTTTTTTCATAATTTAAATGATTGAAATATTTATAAAATACATTTAATTTATACTTTTTCATCATTTGATTTTCTTTTTTATTTTACATATGTATTGTATTTTTTATATTATATTATTATGAAATATATTGTTATATATAAAAATTTTATACTATCTTTAATGGTCACAATGAAAAACTGAACTGAAAAACAGCTGCTGCACATTAAATAACACTTGAGTTAATTACCAAAGTCTCAACACTTTAATAAATCGTAAAAAATAATTGGATGAGCCACATTCAACATTAACATTAACATTTTCCTGGCAGTAACGAGCCTCAATATTCAACGAGGCAATAGTTTCCTTTAAATGTCTGTGCCCTTAAACTGGATATGTTATTATTCAGGTAGCCATCCATAAACCTGTTTGCTCGGCAAGATTCTCTTCATAATATTGCTGACAATACGGTAGTTGACCAGAGAGTGAAAACTAACTGCAGTGCAGATGAAGACAGTTTATGCTAATGCCTAGCGTAGTTGCATTGCACAATGAATACACATTTTAGAAAAGCAGCTACTTGTGAAATCAAGCTATTTTGCATTCATAGCGCAAGGTTGAAACTTTCTCTTTCTCTCATTTAGTGCGGTGTTCACATGGACGAATCTCTTAGTGGTGGTGGTGGAGTTGGACGGTTCTGAGCAGGAAGCTCTAGATCTGGTTCCAATGGTAACTAATGTGGTTCTAGAAGAACATTACTTGATTGTGGGTGTGGTGGTCGTTGTGGATACGGGCGTAATTCCCATCAACTCTCGCGGAGAGAAACAACGCATGCACCTGCGAGACGGTTTCCTCGCCGACCAGCTCGACCCCATATATGTGGCTTACAACATGTAGAAACACACATATGCGCAAAGATCTTAAAGTTAGGCTCATTCTCATGAGCACAGACACAAACATGATTTCCAGCACCTTCTCACTGTCAGCACTTCTGTCAGCCTGCTAACTGTAGTTTGAACACCCTCAAAATAGCAAACCCACACTCGCACATCATTCACAGAGGGACTTAAAGGACTCCTGTAGCATATCTTCAAGTTCTTATTTTCATTTTTTTTTATTGTGTTGCCCAATATTTTGCTAGTGTTGGTTATTTTTTTTTTTACTTGCATACAAAATTTAATTTAAAGAACAGGAGATTTTATATGATAAATATTGCTGTTGCCAATTAAATCCATGTTATTTATTTGTGTTTTTAAACCTGTGATCACAAATGTCATATTTGTGCTTTTACGTAATTTTCTTTGCATATATTGTTTTATGCTCGTCTTTGTTGTCTTTGTTGATGCACATTTTTAAAGTTGTATTAGAATATCACATACTCATTTAGCATGTTTATCATTTTAAAGATACTAATGTCGTCATTTTCATAATTGTCAATTATGTACAGAAAATTGTTCAAGTTTTGTTTTGTCTAGCTTTTGCAATATCATTTTTGTGATTTAATTGTTTAGGCTAACATAGGACATTTTATCATGTATATGAACAAGATCATATCTGCACTGTGATACGCATAAATATAGAGTATGTGAACTAGATTTTGCATTCTAGACTCATTGCCCAGCAGCAGCTGATCTCTCCTGTTTTATGGCTATATCTAGAGAGAGAGAAAGTGAGGGAGGGAGGAATGGAAAGAATGACAGAATGAGGACATATGCACAATGTGTGTTTATTATATCTTTATTTATTTTTGAAGCTTTCATTACATGTAAGATACAAGAAGCACTTTGATTATGTCACTATGTCTTTTCATATGTCAATAAAATATTTTCAACTATTCTTATTGAGAAAACATGTCTGCCTTGCAAACATTTGATGAGGATCACAATGTACATGCACTGCCATCTAGTGAACAAAAATGCATTAACCAGCTCAAATTTCCAAACACAGGGTATGTTCAGGTGTGTTTTACTGTAAATGTATGCTGAATGGATTAATATATGCGGAAAAGGCCTTGAATGATCTGTAAATGTATTCATATTTTGTGATATATTAGATTTGTTTTATTCAGTCTTACGAGCCAAACTTTTTTCTGAACTACTATAGATAGATGGATGGATGGAGGTGGGTGGATAGATAGATAGATAGATAGATAGATAGATAGATAGATAGATAGATAGATAGATAGATAGATAGATAGATAGATAGATAGATAGATAGATAGATAGATACTAAACTTATGAAGGCGCTTATATTAATCATAGACTGTGAAGAGTTAGATGTTAAGTTTAGTCCACAAGGTGGCGCTTCCAGACCACTCCTGCTCGCTCGTTGCGCCACCCTCATTCTGCCAGTGAGAGAAGCTTCCTGTCACTAACCCTGAGCAGCGGGTTTGGCCAGAGTGCGTGTGTTATTGCAGGATGTGGTGGTGCCGCTCACAGCTCGTACGGTGACGATTGGGACAGCGAGACGTGGCGCGCACTCAGAGACGGGACAGCAGCTGAAAGACTCGAACGAGTTGAAGTTCGTTGGGAAGGGCGGAAAATCACGGGCCGACGGCCGCTCCATACAAGGCAAGGTCGGGTGGGGAGCAGTTTAGGGAGTAGCGCTGATCCAATCATCTGCGCTCCTGGGAAGAGCCGGAACCGAGCGACGCGACTCGTTCTGTTTTATATAAATATTCTTACATGTTTGAGATGTTTCTCTAGAAACTCTCTTGTTTCTTTAGCTCTTTAGTTTTTAGTTTTGTTGTTTGTTTGTGTACTTTGGAGATGAGTACGTCAGCAAACGGAGTGGAACCCCAACCCGCACCAGCGGTCAGTCAGAACGGACCGGGTTCTACTCCGACCCCCAAAGATGTCAAAACACCCAAGCCGGTGGTACCGGACGAGGAGCCGCAGTCTTCGGTGACGGACGCCACGCAGATGGGAATTAAGTTCGCCAAAACATTCCTGCTGATCTTTCCCATCTACGTGCTGGGATATCTTGAGTTCAGTTTCAGCTGGGTCCTCATCGTCCTGGCCGCGCTGTTCTGGCTCAGACGGAACCAGGGGAACCAGGGAACCAGATTCGCTCGGGTCAACCAGGCACTGGCATTTCTGGAGCAAGAGGAGCGAGCGGTGCGTCAGACCGTCCGGAGCTCAGAGCTGCCGCCGTGGGTGAGTGAGCGACACACTGAACATTGCGTTACTCAGATCTGGTAATGATTCACATGAAGAACTTTGACACCAGGGCCAGCATTGACCTATATAACTAATTCCGATTTGTGTGTGTGTGTGTGTGTGTGTGTGTGTGTGTGTGTGTGTGTGTGTGTGTGTGGGTGGTTAAAGTCTGAATCTGTCAAAAGTTTGTATATTCACCACTGACATTGCTTACATACCTGAATGAGTCACAAATCCAATCAAGACCACAAATTTAATCTGAAGTATCAGAAACGCCCATCCAACATTTTGACCTGAGCAGAATCACTATTAAGGTCACTATTAATCACTATTAAGGTCTTCAAAATCTTTATATTTAAAGTATTTGATAGGTCTAGTGAAAGACCGATAGTTGAGTTGAATTTGTCATTGCATAAATATAAATATTGGCATTAATAATAATAACATATTTAGGATATAAATATTTAGGATATCACTCATTGGCCATTATAAATAAAAAAACAATCGTTAAAATGAATACATAAATACAAATATTAATACATTATATACAGTGTATATATATATATATATATATTCACACATATAACGCAAAAAAAGGTGTTTAACATAAACTAAAAAACAGAAAAACTCACCGGCCAATGCTGATAATAAAAAAAGAGCCAAATATCTGCCAATATATCGGTCGTCAACTACTCCTCAGCAGCCAAATCGTCCTACTGAAAATCTACAAAACCAAAAAGTCAAGTGTCTAAAGTCTAATAAAGTCAGTGCCTTACAATACAAAAAATGGCTCCATCAGACTACTACAAAACAGTGTTTAATCAAAGAGACACCTTTTGCTCGCTTAGCTTTATTTATAAGGGCCAATAAGTGATATCTAGATTCGATTATTAATGTATATGCTACTTTTAAGTCATTAAAGGATGTGCATTGATTAGCTGCTAATGGGCTCTCCATGGTGGGTGCAGCTCTAATAATACATTCTGATTCTGAAATATTAAATCAGTGGCTGCATTCAAAATCATTTGTCATGCTCAGGTAGAAACATAAACTTGAATCCTTGTGGGAAAGCTTTAACCACACACATGGACAAGCCAGGTTGTTATGTCTGTTTCTTTTGGCCTATGTAGACGCTCTTTGGTTCTGTTACTCTAAACAAATGAGTGCGCTGTCTAACCTCAGATCACAGTTCTGGCATATTATTTCATATCGTTAGCAGGCCTCTGTGCTGAAAGCGTCATTCAGGGACACAAAACTCCAGTGTTCACTCCATTAGCTTTAACTCACTCTCTTGGCATGGCCAGACAGGCTGTCATTGTTCTTTCTTTCGGTTTTAGGCCGATATTAAGTAACTTGAACAGGTAATTCATGAAACTCAGGTTGACTGATTGTCTGGTTGCATGGTTTGGTTGATTGTGAACCTACTTAAAAGTGGATTATTGTACTATATGATAGTTTTTAAAACTGAAACACTGCACACACTCAGACATTCAACTTTACAGCAATCATTCGTTTTAAGCATATGTATTTGAGTGAAGTGGTGTGTCTCTGTGTTTGTAAACAAGTTCTGGTCATACATTGTTTATTTGTGTCAGGTGACAGCCCCATATGGTGAAAGAACCTCTCCTTAGTGGGTGTGGTGACTGTAATTATGACATTCATTCAACGTTATTATTATGACATCACCAACACATAGTGAGTCAGATGCTTGAGGAAATGTTGCTATAGTGACCTGTCAGTCAGATGAGGTGCCCCACGTTCCCCCTCGGGATATTAGTGTGTATGAGCAGATACAATAACTCTTTTCCTGGAGGGCAGATTTTATAAAGAGCATGTTCCCATCCTGTTGTGTGTCTGTGTTTGTGCGTGTGTTCATAACTAACAAGGGAATCATTATATCAAACATGGCAAAGAAAAGCAAGTGAAGTTTGAGTCCTGAACCATGAAGTGTACACACAAGGTGTTCTGGTTTGTCCTCACCTTTCTGTATAACTCATTCATTATGTAAAATCTGCTTCTGACTGGTTGACCGATATTGACGTTGGCCACCAAATTATATCTTGGAAAGCAGTACAAGTTGCTGTAATTACATTTATTTTATGTAGTATTTACTAAAATAATTCGAAATAAATTATTTAAAAAAGATTTAAACTTAAAAAATCTGTAAAAAATACATATTTATAGTTTAGATAGCATATTTATACTTTTAGATACTATTATACTGTAATACTGTCTATCTGTAATGGTAATATCTTTTGCAAAAAGTAAACTGGGAATCATGTTTTCTCAAATAAAGACCAGAAAATGCTATTTTTACATGCAGTACACAGTGAATATGACATAACGGCCAAATGGATATAGCGTAGCGTAGTTGGAAGTTGCATTTATATTATTAAGACAGAACTGTTAATGTTAAATAAAGACAATAACCACAGATTCTGGGTTCTCAGAATACTGTGTTTTCAGCGCTGTCAAAATAAAAGTCCCGCTTGTGACACTTACCGGCCAATGCTGATAAAAAGCCAAATATCTGCCAATATATCGGTCGACAACTATTTCTTAGCAGCTTTGCCAAATTCTCCTACTGAAAATGTAATCTTCAAAACCAAAAAGTCAAGCGTCTAAAGTCTAAAAAAAAGTCAGTGCCTTACAATACAAAAAATTACTCCATCAGACTATTACAAAAGTGTTTAATCCAAGAGACACTATTTATTTGCTTAGCTTTATCGTGTCAGGCTCGGTGTGAAAGGGCCTTTACTGTGTGTGTGACTGATAGATTTATTACAGTATGTTTGCTTTACTGTGTCTGATCAAAGTCACCTCGAGCTCTGTAGAGTCTTTGTTGTTTGTTTGAGACTGCTGCAAATTTTAAATTACATTCAGAGTGTGTGTTTGTTTAGATAATTTTTCTGTATTAGGTGGTAATGGATGGCTCTTTCCAATGCAGAAATCTTCTACATTGATTTGCAGCCACAGCCGTCATCTTGTTCTTTCGGGAAACACTGTGTCCTTTAGGACAGTGTTTTTCTCTCCTCATGCAATTTCTCTTTACTGAATAAACAAGAACTCATTTAGATCAGCAGATCTCTCCATCGCCAGCCTCATTCACCTCATCATCCGCTGTCTGTAAATTGCTGAGGGGTGTCAGTCTGTCCTTTCTCTCTCAGCAGAGATGCTCGTTTACTTCACCATTCATCAACTGAATCAAACTCTTATTGATCATGTGAGAAGAATGCAGAGCTTTGTTTTTAGGTTTATGTAATCCAAAAATTCTGTCATCATTTATTCACCCTCATATTGCTTAAAAACCCATATAATTTCAAGCCTGGATATTCTGCTAATCATCCATTTCTAAAAGTCTTACTGGTTTCAAGGCGCATGATATATATTAGTTGTCAACTGGCATTACTAATTTGTTGGTATCTGTCCATATTGGATATAAATCATCTGATATTGGATATTTAATTGTGCATGCTCATTTCCATCTATTGTAACACTTAGATTACCTTTGCATCTAACACTCACTTAAAATTAATCTTTAATAACACTAATAGTTATTACATTATATTGTATTATGCATTACACAAGATGCCTAAATTCACTAGAATTTAATACAACCTTTTTTCCATGGCTAAGACGAGGCGATGACGAGACGACACCAACGTCATTAAACGATAACTGTGACTGTATGGGTATATTGACAGAAAAATACATTTTTAAAATGTAGTTAAAAAATAAAAACGTAACCAAAATCTCTCTTTATTTTTGTCAAAAAAGAGGAGACAAAATATTACACTGTTTTTAACAAGCCTCTATGAGCTTTCATGCTTGCGGTTGCAAGATGTCAAGAATTTAAATCCCCCAATCAGAGCTTTTCTCTTAAAAAGATACATTTTCTGCCCAGTTTTTACTTACTCTTTGCAATCTTGCAACCATGTGCACTTATGTATGGAATGATATTCCAGACAATATTCAAAAGGAATTGCAAATTGTATTTGCTATTGCATTTTCAGTTTGTGCACGCATACGTTGTGATATAATGGAAACACAAATGCGTGATTTGCAATTGCGTTTGGAGTTTCTTTTCCGTGTTTGTAACATGTCTGCCAAATTTCAAATGGAAACGCAAAGTCCGTTTGCAATTGCATTTACAATTTCTTATGAGTTATCCCATTCCATACGGATTATCATTCCATACTTATGCCACCTCTATGCCAAATCTTTTATAAAAACATTAACGTAATTTGGAATTGTTGGAATTACTATTAGGAATTTCACTGTTTAAATATTTGAGAGAAGTTCCTTCTTTTACCAGTTTTCATAATGTAGACGAGAGTGTTAATTTATATAATGAATAGCCTATAATAAATCAGTACATTACATAAGGTAAATTAAACCATGCATATGAATTAATATTCTCTTGATTTTTGATTTTTTTTTTATATATTTATATATATATATATATATATATATATATACTGTTTTCATTTATTAAAACTAGACTAAAATGCCAGACATCAAAACTAAACAAAAACAGGACAAGGCTGACTAAATAAGACAAAAAATAAAAGGTCCTTTGACACTGGATTAAGACTAAATTAAAAAAAAAATAGCTGACATTAACATTAAGTGCATCCCTACTGTTCTGTCCTCATATATGACTCGTATACTATCATAGTCTTATGCTCTTTAAGCTCCACTAGTAAACAAAAATAATACCATCCAATCAGTTTCTTGCATTGAGTCTGACACGCTGACTGTCTGGCATGCTGGCTGTCTGACACATGCTGCCCAGGTAAAAAAACAGCAAATGCCCTTTGACCTGTTCAGCAGTCATGCTGACTCATCTCAGACGTGCCTGTGATACCTCACCAAATCATTAAGCAGCTCTAGCTGTCAGTCCTTCATTGAGATCATAATAAAATTTAAACCTCTGGGTGATTCATTTAGGGCAGCGGTTCTCAACTCTGGTCCTCGAGGTCCAATTTGTAGGGGCATTTCAAACAAAAGTGAATACCTGAATCCCTTCATGAAGGGCCCTTCTACTAGTCCGTTAGCGACGGGTACATGCCATGGTTGTTTCAAGGATGTAATTTTATCGGTTATGGTCATGTGACCCAGGGATTCATTCATTTAAAAGCTAGATGGTGAGAGAGTTGGGGTTAATGTATAAACAGAATATTTTAAGTGGTTTCGTTTTGTATGTAATATTTTACACACATTTATGTCATATATTTCAAATGAAGTTTAAATAGGTTTCATAGGTAAGAAATTAGCTTAATAGTAGATAAGTTAGGTGGTGTTGACTACTTGCATGTAGTGTCCAAACAAGAGACGTTTTAAAGTTGAGAGCAGAGACGGAACACACACAAATATATGTAAAGCATATTTTAAAAACTTCATTATAAAATGTATATTTGTTTGCAACAATTATGCTAACAGCAATAATAAGACATTCCTCTTGTAAGAACAGCTAATGGTCCGATGGACACCACACTGCATTGTCATGGTAACATTCCAGGTGAAGATAATGAGGAAATTACTTTCGTTGTGTTCGAATATGCCTACTTCCATAATATATAGTTGGTGAAAAAACAGTATTTGAGCCGAGTAGTATGTCCATATTCATAGTATGCATAAAACAGTAGGCAAAAAGTCCCCGGATGACCTACTACTTCCGGCGAGATCCTGAAGTGTGCATTTGATGGATGTTTTACTATCCCATAAGGCCATGGAAGAGGATTTATGAATGGAAGTGAAGTGACACAACTGACGCTGTAGGTCACATGATAATAATGACAACATGCTGAATGTAGTATGTCTGAATTTCATTCATACACACATTCATACTATATTTAACGTACTATAGCCAAATGTAGTACCTACTACACAGTATGCTTTTGGGGCGCAGCAGTTGTCTTCCCTTCACCAAGTGTGTTACAAACAGCTACATAATGAAGCAAGTGCACTTCTTCCTACAAAGTCCTCACTTCAAGGGCTCTGCCCTTTGGAGTGAGTAGGGCATAGAGATGCTTGCATCCGAATGGAATTCGCTCAGAGTTTTGCCCAGCCCTAACACACCTGAACAAGCTAATCAAGGTCTTCAGGATTACTAGAAAATGATAGGAAGGTGAGATTGATCAAAGGGCAGACCCTTTGGAGTGAGTAGGGCATAGAGATGCTTGCATCCGAATGGAATTCGCTCAGAGTTTTGCCCAGCCCTAACACACCTGAACAAGCTAATCAAGGTCTTCAGGATTACTAGAAAATGATAGGAAGGTGAGATTGATCAAGGTTTCAGCTAAACTGCAGGAAAGTGGACCTCAAAGGCCAGAGTTGAGAACCCCTGATTTCGGGGTCAGATGAGGTCAAATCTATCTAAATGAAGTTCTTCCTGGTTGCTACAGTTACTCTCAGAATGAGTGTGTTTGTTTCTCAACTGGGCAACAGGGTTGTATATGACAAAGTTGTTTGCTTGGATAGGAAATGACATTGCTTAACAGATCAGATCTTACACAGATGCACACATTCACGCCCACGCCTATAAATCCCACACAAACACATTACTGCTTTTGGTCAGTGTGTTAACATGTCTTCTCTTCATGATTCAGCTTTACATGCTTAGACTAGCTGCCTGTGTCATCCTGTCAAATCTGCACTATTGTAACTGGAAGTACTGCATGGAAGTTTCTGCCTCATGTCAAATCAATTCTCATTTTTTTTACTGTGTTTAGGGATTGAGGTTATAAAAACAGACAGTTCAATAAATAATAATATTAAATATATATTCACAATGTGTCTGTGAATGATACTTTGACCCCCATCAATGCTTTCTTAGCTCTTTGAAGGCAAGAGGCATGTGTGTTTATAGCAGAGAGAAGATAGATGCAGTCTGTAATATCAGATCAGATCAGATCAGCATCGACTGCTGTCTGACAGGCTATGGGAATTAGCAGGCTAACTTTAGCTGTTGTATGCTCTCTGCGCATATAATCAGGAAATAGCACAGCTTTGAGTCATAGGCTGGCTTTCTCCCTCCGGAAAATATGAGAAAGAAATGAAGCCAAAGACAAGTCAGGGATTTTCCATTTGGTTTTCCTGGCATAGCTCTCGCTCACATGCTTTTGTGCCACATCTTTCCATATAGGTCCTTTCTCCTTAACACAGTTTACTCTACTCCATGTTGATGAAAGTAAGATGAAGAGCCAGAGAGAGACACCGCGAGCGAACAGCTTGATGCAACAAAACTAGAACACTACCATTAAAATCAAAGAAACTTGCGACAAAATAGGGATGGAAATATTTGGAGAATTTAACAGATTTTCTACTTAAAACAGAACTATTTTTGGTAACATACTGTAGTTTTTTTTGTTAAAGCATCATATAATAATTTTTTTAAAGCTGCAGTCCGTAACTTTTTTTGGTTAAAATTATCCAAAATAAATTTGAGCAAGTACATAACCAGCCAGTGTTCAAAACTATCTCCTTATCTTAGCCCGATTCACAACGGTAAATTTGTAATAAAGTGTTATGATTTGAGTGGTACTGGTAGCTTTTCCGTGGGAAATTCGAGCATGGGGCCGTTCGTCTTTGCGTCATTACATCATTACGTCACGTCTATATGGAGTCCGGCTCGCATGTGAGGATGCTGCAGGTGGCGGATCATTTATAGCCTTTTCTCGCAGCAGCTGGAATAATTAAATGTATCATTTTGATGGCGGATTGTAATCCAGAAAGGCCCAAATGACATCATCAGTGACAACTGGAGATTCACCCGTAGTCAAAAAGCAAAAGATTAGACTGTACAGAAATTGAAATCTACAGGTAACGCTAATACACACTAAATACACGTAGTCACGCAATGCTGATGTTGTTAACATTAACAATTTGAAAACAAAGTATAACAATTATAATAAATTGCATGGTTTGATGTGATATGAGCTAAGCAATCATTAGATTTAATCACCGTTGGTAGCGCGATTTATTGATACTTTTTTTTCTCAGTTGGTCAGAACAAAAGTGGCAGACATGTTACTTACTTGTTCAGATGACATTTTCCGGTGAAAATTCTTATTTTGGTCATACTTCGAAGTACAGTATCCACACCGGTGTGTAAATGAATGACAGCCACACAAACTCCTCAAAACATTAGATTAATCCTCGCTGTGGAACCGATGCCAATGCACGATGCACGTAACAATGATAATTCCACAAATAACTGCAATTGCAGGTTTCAAACAGAGATGGCGACAAAGAGGCAAAACTTACGGACTGCAGCTTTAATTATTATTTTAAATATTTTATCATATTTTAAAATTTCTTAATTTCACTTGTTAAAATAGTCATAGAAGCAGACAGGGCATTAAGAAATAAACAAACAAACAAACAAAACTCTGTTCCAAATGAGTATGTATTCATTTTAATATGATTTAATTATGAGTAAACTGTAACCGTTCTCATTTCTACACTGTAAAAAAATATTTGTACTTTTTTAAGAAATAAAGGGTAAAAATACTACAGTAAAAATCTGTTAATTGGTTAACCGTAAGTTACCTTACCATATAGGCTATAGTGAAAAATTGTAAATGGTTTAACGTTGCATTACAAATAATTTTACTGTTCAGTAATGTAAAATGTATTTTATTTAAAAAAAGGTTTAATGAAGAGCCACTTCGACTGATTCAGTAAGCGAGTAACTCTTTAGAGCAATTCAAACCAATTACTCATGACTGATTCTTTAAAAGAGCTGACTCCATAAGTGTCATTCGTTTGTGATTCGGACTGCACTAGTCATTCTGTATGTTTAGTGTTGTGTCAGCATCTGTGGAAGAACGCAGATGGCCAAGAAACTAGTTATTTTTTATTTCTTGATTTCTAATCCACGGATTTTCTAATTGCATCAATCGCTCTCTATGAGATTGTTCTGTTTGCACCTTTAGTTTGCTGGCCTTCAGCAATGTAACAAAATGTTCCAGTTAAGCAGCCACATTATGTCATTATAATATGGCCATTTAATGAGTAATGGATATGATGAGTAATCAGAATAAAACTAGTTCATTCAGGTTGTGAGCCATGGCCTAGCAGTTAGTCGTGTGATGCAGTGATTTTAAATATGGCCATTTCTCCACAATACCTTCCCACTCTAATGTTTCCATCAATAAAGAGTGGCTAACCTTAGATTAAAACATGTTTTGATAACATATTTTCATAGATGCATTTAAATGAAGCGGATTGTATCCCTCACAGCTTTATATTCAGTTATTTTCATCAAATGAAATATTGTGTCTACCCTCACTAAAGTCCATTGAGTGACAAACCTCAAACTAGCAAGCAAGAACTGGTATAAAAACCCCTCTTTTATATCAACTCATGAACCAATGCGTCTTTCCCTACACAATCTAGTTAAAAAATCAACGTGTTATTCTGATAAAGAATGAAAATGTTAATTTGGTTAAAGTCCCACTGTAGTCAATACTTTTATCCCTTAAAACTCATCTTTGATCACCAAAATGACATATTTTTAAAATTCTTCATGCCTTAAAATAGCTTGAATGTAACTCTGCACCCTTGCTTTATTTAGTATACGCGGAGCCATGAATATGCAAATTAGCCCCGCCTTCACTCACTCGCACCAGCTCAGAATACCTGATCCACTCACTCAACTTTACTGTAGTAAACGCTGCACAATGGCAAGTGAAATATTGGTTTAATTCAGCCATATATGTTTGAACCAGAAACTGATTCAGAAGAAGTGGAAGAGTGAATTATACAGGCTCGAAGTTGATGTATCAGAATGGTAATGCATTTTATGTGTCGCTTTCTACAAAGTCGGACACATAACGGTAATTAATATGATTAGCCTTTTGCTTGACTACGTTATCAAACAGCTAATAATGTGTTGCTAATAATGTTACACAAAGCATGTTCCCGTTCGCCATCTCAAAGTCAGACAGCTGCCTTCTAAAAATCAGTATCCTTAGAAACGCTTTGAACAACTTAGAACGTCAGTGGAGAAAGGCATATATTTCATCATAACATACATAATTCACCCGTTATATTGCTAAATGTACCCGATTTTTCATATCAACAGAAAAATATACCGGGATAACATGGCTTCTCTTGAGACTCCCCGCACATTGACGGGATTGGTTACAACATATTTGTGATGTAGAGAACAAGGGCGTTTCAAACCGCGTTTTTGAGACCGTCTTTAGTTCACTGCAGTTTTAAGGAAATACTCAGCAACGATGTTGACTGATGAATTTGCACATGGTTTGTCTTTATTTTAATAGCTGTGATGTGTGCTACTGTCAGCTGGTGATGTGCTGTGACTTATGAGACTGAATATGTTTAAAATAACCATTCAAATAAAATAAAACATTCTGATTATTCAGTCTGTTTTCTGTTTCAGGTTCATTTTCCAGATGTGGAGAGAGTGGAGTGGCTCAACAAGGTATGTGTGTGTGGTGGGGTGGTTTCATAAAAATAGATCTGCATCTAGGATAACCTAGAAATGTCTCCTCAAGAGTATTAAATCTCTCTCTTTCTCTTTTTTTCACAGACTGTGCATCAGATGTGGCCATATATTTGTCAGTTTGTAGATAAAATCTTCAGAGAAACCATTGAACCAGCAGTGCAGGGGGCCAATGCACACCTTAGTACTTTCACCTTCTCCAAAATAGACATGGGGGACAAGGTACATGCACATGTTTACCTAGCTATCTAAATGAGGACATACCATAACGCAAACCCTAAACCTTCCCCTAAAAGAGAACTTTTTGCATTGAAAAAATACCAATAAAAACATTAAAAATAAATAAATAAAGCACATTATTTTTGTATCTGTTTATAAATAATTACAAATTATATTTATTATTAAATAATATTATGGTTTAATTATATATTAATTATTATAATGTATTAATTATATTGATAGATTTATTTATTATAAATAAATAAAGCACTTGTTTTTACCTTTGAGGACATACCAAAGACTTCTGTTGTGTTATATAAAGCTATTTATAATTGCTACAGATTAACTCAAACCCTAAATCTACCCCTAAAAGGAAACCTTTGGCATTAAAAAAAACTTAAAATAATAATAATAAAAAACATGAAATAATTATAAATAAAAATGTATAATTATTTTTAAACCTTTAGAACTTTTATAATTATTAACTTTTTTTGTATTTTTGAGGACATCAGAGGAAGGTTTAGTCATATTTAACTTCATATTTAACATATTCAACATTTGTCCCCATCATACGGCTTAGTAAACCCACACACACATTCTTACTAGTGCTGTCAAATCGATTAATCGCATCCAAAATAAAAGTTTGTGTTTAATTATTTACTGTGTATAATTATTGTGTATATTTGAATACACACACATGCATGTATATATTTAAGAAATATTTGCATTTATATACTGTATACATATTTATATCATATAAATATTATATATATAAATATTTAAAAAAATCTTAAATATGTACATGCATGTGTGTGTATTCAAATATACATAATAATTATACACAGTACACATACATACTGTATATTATGTAAATATATATCGCGATTAATCGATTAACAGCACTAGTTCTTACACACAAAGTATATAAATATTTTGTCTGTCTGCAGCCTCTCAGGGTGGATGGAGTGAAAGTTTATACAGAGAATGTAGATAAACGACAGATTATTATGGACCTACAGATCAGGTAAAGTACACATAGACACAGTTAACCACTGGGACTCATTAATGGGCATTTTTCAACCTCTTTTTTTTGTTGTTGTTGTATTTGTGTAGTTTTGTCGGAAACACTGAAATTGATGTGGACATTAAGAAATACTACTGCCGTGCAGGAATCAAGAGCATACAGGTAAGACAGAGACACAAGTGTGTGACACATGCCTGTTTATGTGGTGCTTACATTTGAGTAGGTCCCCATTACCCTGATAACAATCAGAGCAGCCACACATCAGCCTTATGAGTTTGAACTTTGTCAGAAGAGCTTCTTTGCTCTGTTAGATTAGAGTCAGGCATTAGAGATAATGGTAGTCCCCTCTCATATCTGCAAACAAAAGTATTTTAATTATTTATATGAGCTTTTTTGCCTTTAACTGGAGAGGATAGTGGAGATGTTTCAGGAAACATTATAGAGGTGGTGGGAAATGACCTGAGCGGGATCACTCACCTGCACATATAATGCATGTGAATTACCCAATAAGTCAGAATTATTTTTATTAAAATGCATAGTGGTTAATGCATATGCTGCAACACATTCAGCTGTAGTGCTCATGCCAGAAAGTTTGAAATCCAACATTTCTCACGTTCATTCTTCCTTTCCCCATGATTCCCTGTCCTCTTTCCAATATTTTTAGTAAAAAATGTGATTAAAGGCACAATATGTAAGATTTTTGCATTTAAAATATTCAAAAAAACACTTATATTATCCCAAATGTTTCCAACAATGTTTAAATCCAGAGAAAGTGTAACCTTCCTCCTCATTGTGTCACCTGTCAATGACGTCGTATCCGCCTTACCCTCGATTTCCGTTTCTACTTCCGTAAAAAAACAAGGAAACACCAAAGATGCTTTAATATATTATGTCTTTTATTAGACAGGTGAGCAACTGTTTGGATACTTTTATCATTATAAAACTAATCATTATGTAGCTCAACATTGTCTTATTGTTGGAATCTCTTGTTTTCTTGATTTACCTCGAGTAACAGGTTTGTACCAATACCATGCCGCTGCGACAGAAAGAGCTTTATTTGTATTAACTAATATAGCATTTTCTCCACCATACAATGTTTTAAAATGAATTGCATGCCATTTAGCAACACAAGTCACCCAGATTTTATTAATATGATATTCTAATATCGATCTAGCTTACTGCAATGTGCAACAAGCATTGGCGTAACTTTGTTTCAAAAAGTGGGTGGGACAGGAGTGTGTGTGTGGGGGACACACTAAAAAATAAGATCAGGATGTCCAGAAATCAATTTCAATAGTACATTAAGTTTAATTTATCGACATAGAACTCATGTTTAATGTGATAGTTTCATCCTTACATGTACTATATAATATGTTGTTAGTCACGAGATTCTTCATGTTAGTGATCATGTGAGATAGATCTGCTATTAATGTATGTGGTCTGACGGTAGAACTTTTAAGCGTGCCAGAGTTTCTGAGTTTTAATCCGCTCTCGTATAGTTTATTTTAATTTTTTTCTCATTAAAGCTAAAGATGTTCACCAATGATTGTATATCAAGAGCAGGGACACGTTTGGGTGCATTTTGTTTTGTGATTTCAACTGAACGAATAGAGAGTCTCCGCAAAGTCTGTGCATGAGCCACCGCCAACAGCGGCATTGAACACTCAGCATGATTTCAAAAACACATTCCAGCACCAGATCGCTTCTTATTTAACTCTGCTAGTCAACTAGAGATGTTTAATTTGTATTAGATACATCTGTACCGCGAGTGGTGGGGACAATATCTACCCTGGCAAAAAGTGGTGAGGACATGTCCCACCCGTCCCACCCGCCATTTACGTCTATGGCAACAAGTGTCTCGTACCAAACACCATGATAACGCATAGAGTAACATTATAACATAACTTTCAACACACTCATGTATTTTAGTATGATTGTTTTAACCAAGTAAAACAGCGCTGTGTTACCCCGCAATTTTAATTTGTCAAATAAAGTGACCTGTATGAGTAGTAATTCAGCACTCGCGGCTCTTTCATTAAAAAGAGAAAGGACATGTAACTGTAACAAAGTTCAAGTTCAGGGAAGAAGGAGGCAGGAACCGGCAAACGTTAAACGTAACTTTAATTGTAATAGACATAAACAACATAACAAAAGAAGTTGCAGCGGCCGACTATGGCATATAAGCATAATAAAAACAGCAACGTAAAATGTCCCAGGCCTGGTCCTCTCTCACCCTTCACTGTCGTAATTCCTTCCTTCGTGGGACTCAATCCGCTCCCGCGGCTCTCGGCCCCACCCTGGTTCATACCGCAGTAACATTAATAAAACTTTAATACATTA
Organism: Coreius guichenoti; assembly: GCA_039654105.1. NCBI lineage: Eukaryota > Metazoa > Chordata > Actinopteri > Cypriniformes > Gobionidae > Coreius > Coreius guichenoti. The sequence continues at coordinate 11,231,568 of CM077175.1, forward strand.
GCTCATCCTTGAACATGATTCCTGCCTGAGTCCCGTCGGATTGCTTTCCATCGGCTGTGGAGGTGAAGACAACCCCTCCCATGATTCCACACTCATTCATGGCATCATCAAGCTACTTCTTTGTTTTTGTTTTGAATAAGCAACCTCTAGCCGCAAAACGTGCATACTGTGCCTTTTTATATGTCAGATTAATTATGCAAAATATTATGTGATATACTGTACTGCAAATTTTTTTGCTTACCTTTTATTTGTTTGTTGTTTGTATGTGTAGCTTAATGGGGTGTTGAGGGTCATCATGGACCCGTTGCTAGGAGACATGCCTCTGATTGGTGCCCTGTCTGTGTTCTTCCTCCAGAAACCCGTACGTTAACCACCACATATACACACACTCACAGACAAACATATTGCAGAAGAACTTGCTTTCATTGTGTCTTTGTATCTGATTAGTTTTTCTACATACCTGACATTACCCACATTAGACAATCATACAATATAAAGAATGATGAGAATGTGCCTGTTATTTAATAATAACCCACACCTTTGAGGTCAGAGAACACTGCTCTGACCTGCTCTGCAGAAACTGTTCAAAAAATATCTAAATCTATTCCTCATAAACCTGTCTCACTCAATTATCTCATTCTCAGCTGTTCATTACCTGGAAGTCTTGATCCCAAACATTGATCTAAAGGACACTTCACTTCTCTGTCTTTAATATCAGTATCTTAAACATTGAGAGAATGTTTGGTTTCTGCATCAAACTCAACACCAACTGCCATCTCTTTCTGGTTCTGGAATTATGTTTATACTCATTTCCAATTAAAAAAAACAGGTTAGGGTTAAATATTTGGACTAAATCAACAAAACCAACATTACAACATTTTATTTGAAGCAAAAAAATATTTACATAAATAAAAACAATCACGACTCATGATTCTGTGTGTTAACAGTAATTCTCTGTTTGGCATTAAATGATGTAACTTAGTAGGCCTTCCTACACTCTCAGACTTCTTATGTATTTGTATGATTTTATTATTTTAATAAGTTACCTGGAAGTCTTGATCCAAAATAAGTTTGGATCATAAATAAATTATAAATTAATCCTTTTATTCAGCAAGGATGCATTGTTCTTCAAAAGTGTCAGTAAATACTTTTGCATTGATACATAAAAATTCCATTGCAAATAAATGCTGTTCTCCTGAAGAATCCAAAAAAAAAAAAAAAAATAATATATATATATATATATATATATATATATATATAAAATCACAGTTTCCACAAAAATATAAGCAGAACAAAAAAATGTTCAACTTAGATAATACGAAGACATTTTTCTGAGCACCAAATCAAGATCATGTGACACTGAAGACTGGATATAATAATTTATTTCCTTCTTAAAATACATACAGTCTTGTACCTTTTTCCTATTTTGAGATACTTTTTATGCTTAAAAACAGTTGTCTGGTTCGGTTCATGGCTTGAAACTCTTTATAGAAGAATCTTTTGAGGTTCCTATGGAAGGAAAAATGCTTTCGAAACCAAGACTCCTGAAAAAGTGTGCAGTTACTGTTATATTAACATTATATATTAGATCAATATCCTTGTTACTGCTGTGAAAGAGATTTTATAGGAAACAAACACAGGCATTTGCATGTATCTACAACCATAATGTATTAAACAATGTTAAATGTGACTATCTCTTTCAGTTTCTGGATATAAACTGGACGGGTCTTACAAATATGCTGGACATCCCTGGAATAAAGTGAGTGACACATGTGTCAGCCATCACACATATGCATTATGTATAATGTAGTCAAGTTATTATGCCAGTTTCATGAAACTGGAAAGTGGATCAGTCAGCCTCCCTTTGAAACACACATATGCTGTCACATGACCTATTTTGTATTTTGAGGTGGCACAAATAACAGTCTCTCACACAAGCATTATGCACGTTCACTCCAGTCTCAGAAATGCTGCTCTTCCTGTCAGACCACATCAGAGGATCCACGGTTACACCCACTTGTGATGATGATGATAATGGGGTCTTTTAATAATCTGTTTATCTTAAAGGCCGCCCTAGGATCCCCTACCATCAACGTGTGTGTCCAAATGTAGAGTTTAATGTGATTTTCCAGAGCAGTCTCTCTCTCTCTCTCTCTCTCTCTCTCTCTCTCTCTCTCTCGCTCTCGCTCTCTCTCTCCTTTTATAGTCATATTATAGGTGGAGCTGGTGTTGTGGTTTAGGCGTGGCAAATGAGATCTTGTCTTTTGTTATATTTTTCTTCTCTCTCTAACATACACACACCTTCACAGAAGAGTTCACAGAAGAGTCATATTTCATGCTCTCTTCTGCTCAAACATCAGAGCTGAAATCAATCTGAATTCTTTTATCTCTCTCTGATGAAGTACATATTCAAGTAATGCAAATTTAATATAGATGGATTTAAGGTGTATATATATATACACACACACACACACACACACACATATATATATATTACTGAGGCTCCTTAGGACCACTGCCTTATCCCACGTTAATGATATCACATGGTCCAGGCAAAAAAGGGGTAGTTTACCCAAAATAATGTTTTTTGGTGGAGCACAGTTGTTGTTACATAGACAAAAGTTCTGGCTGCTTTTTTCTATACAGTGAAATTAAAGTAGATGGTAACTGTGGTTATCAAGCATAAATTACCAAAAAAGTATAATAAAAGTGGTCCATACAACTTGTGATCTATAATAGCCCTTCAAAATGTCATTTGAAAATAACGTTTCAGAAGCTGTTTGTATATTTATTGATGAGTGGGTGGATATATTGAATTTAATGCATTTGACTGGTTTGTTTTTATATTTATTTGACATCATTATCATTTATACTAATCTCTCTCTCGCTCACAGTGGTCTGTGTGACGGCGTTATTCAGGATATCATATACAGTTACCTTGTGCTGCCAAACAAAATCACTATCCCACTTGTAGATGATGCACAGATTTCCAGACTCCGCTTCCCTATGCCGAAGGTGACACGCGCACACATATACACGCTTCACATACACATGCATACATGTGTATATATATACATAATATGTCTATCATATAATGCGTGTGTTTGGTGTAGGGCGTTCTGCGGATTCACTTTCTGGAGGCACAGGACCTGGTAGGGAAGGACACGTTTCTGGGTGGTATGATAAAAGGAAAGTCGGACCCGTATGGTGTCATTCAACTCGGTAATCAGCTCTTCAGATCCAAAGTCATCAAAGAGTCGTTAAACCCTAAATGGAACGAAGTATATGAGGTAAAGGGTTGATTTGTGAGCAGGTGTGTCTATCACTAACATGTTTTGAATTGCTAACTGAGGTGTTTATGTGTGTGTTTTAGGTATTTGTGTACGATCACTCAGGACAGAATGTGGAGATAGAGCTGTATGATGAGGACACAGATAAGGATGATTTTCTGGGAAGGTAATGGCTGTGATTGATCAAGTCAATCATTAAATGATCACAAGATGTCATACTTCAGAATTCCACCTTAAAGATTTTCAGGGTCTGTGTGTGTCCGTGGTTCAGCAATTCCCTATGTGCTGTCCTCACAAGGATAGAAATACCAGAAATCTTTGACCTTGTGGGGACATTTTTGGTCCCCATGAGGTAAACTGCTTATAAATCACACTAAATTATGGTTTTTTTAATGTAAAAATGCAGAAAGTTTTCTGTGATGGGTAGGTTTTGGGGTAGGGTTATGGTTAGAGGATAGAATATACAGTTTGTGCAGTATAAAAATCATTATGTCTATGGAAAGTCCCCATGAAACATAGAAACCCATTTTGTGTGTGTGTATGTGTGTGTGTGTGTGTATTAATCATCTGATGTTTCTCCTCCTGCATTCTTTAGCCTTACTCTCAACGTAGATGAACTACAGAAGGAACAGAAAGTAGATGAGGTACAAAAAAGATTTTTTTGTGTGTGTTATTTTGGTCTTACATCTGTTCAGCTTGGTTTTTAAATATCTGATCTAAAAGTTTATACAGAAAAAATGCTTAAATGAGTAGTTCACTCAAAAATGTAACAGCATCATTTACTCAGCTTGATGTTCCAAACCCATATGACTTTCTTTCACAAATAGTAGATTTTTGAAGAATGCCCTGGCCGCTCTTTTCCATATAATGAAAGTGAAAGGGACAAGATGACAAAAATACCATAAAAGTATCATAAAAGTGGTTCATAGGATGAGTAAATGACAACAGAATATTCATTTTTGAGCGAACTTACCCTTTAATAAATGATTATTATAAAGTTTAAAGTTTTAAAGTATGTAATAAACCTATTATAAACGTATTTATATAATAAATCCCCTCACTTATGTATGTGTGTGTGTGCGCGCAGTGGTTAGTACTCGATGATACTGCTAAAGGGAAGCTTCATCTGAAGATCGAATGGCTTTCCCTTCTCCCTACATCTGATAAACTCGATGAGGTAACATAACACTCCCCTTATACACATCATAGTGATATGATATGACTTCTGTTAACAATTTAGACTTAACTGATCAAATAACAAATCTACACTATCCTTCAAAATTTGGGGTTGATAAGATTTTTTTTTTATGTTTTTCAAAGAAGTCTTAAAGAAAAAATAAAGTAAAAACCGTAATACTGTGAAATATTACGTTTAAAGTAAATATTTTCTAATGTGCTGATTTGGTGTTTAAACATTTCATATTATTATCAATAGACGCTAAACACAGTCAGAACGTGCCATTGGAGAAGCACTAATTAAACATCTGTTTCAGGTCACTGATTTCAGCCCTCCAAAACCATTTCGGCCCGAAACAGAAAATGGCTGTTTCAGCCAAGAAAAATTTGGTCGCCGAAATTTTAACTAGTAACTATATTTACTAATATTTGAGCCCTAATGTTTAACTTATTGCATGTAAAATTAGACATTATTTAGTCTTTTTTTTAGAGGAAGATCCATCCCACAATGTAGATCACACACACATACACACACTGATGAAAGTTTCATGTGTTGCTTTTCAGGTTTTAAGCAGCATTAAAGCAGATAAAGGGCAGGCCAATGATGGACTGTCATCAGCATTACTGCTGGTGCTACTGGACTCGGCCAAAAATCTGCCAGTGAGTATTAACACACAGACACACACACACACACACACACACTAGCTTTCTTTCTTGCTTCCTTACTTCTCAATGCTCCACCTTCCCTATTTCATCTGATATCACTTCTTCTACTACACCTTTTCTTCTTTCAATCTCTTTCTGTTGTCCTTCTCTGGTTTCCTGTCGTTCGGGGTGAAGAGTGTTTTTGAGGGGAACGTGGGCAGTGGGTGTCTGAGAGAGCGCCGCTCTGCTGGGCTGGTGTTCTGTGAGAACACTTCTGCCCTCTACAGGACAATGTTTGTGAGTTACTCTGCTGGCATTTCCATTAGATTGTTCTGCTTGCATTTTACCTGCATTTGGTGCATTAACAACTGGTTACTTCATTTACAAATGTTTCATAGTTACATCTCAACTTCCCTTTTGCATGTAAAATCTTCCTGTAATGCTGTTCGAACTCTGAGGACTGTTTTGTTTGCATTTGTTTACGTCGTGGTTCATCCTGTTGGCATGCTAGTGTTTACAGAGGCCCTGCCTGCATTTTGCATAGATATAAATAGTCTCTGTATCAGAGGTGTTAATGCAGCCATTTTTGTGTGTGCAGTTGTTTTTATCAGTGCAAAGGTGCACTTTTTCCTTTAAAGAGGCCATTTGAATATAGAGTGTCAGAGGCAGTTCAGGGAAATCTTTTTGACTGTTCACAGAGCAACAGAATGTGGTTATCAGCCCTGTTTGTAGCTAAATTAGGTTATTATGTGGTTGTGGGCTAGTTTTTCATTGGCCAATGATGATACCGATATCTAGAAATCAGGTTGGCCAATCGCTGTTTGTATTATCATATGTACATATCATTATACTATTTATGAAAAATTGTTTTAAAGAAAAACAAAAAAAGTCACACACATAATACCATATGATAACAAAGGAGGCATGCACAAAATTAAAATCGCTTACTAAATACATTTTATCAGAATTCACCTTCAAATTATTTGAAATCCAAAAAGTTTTAGTTTCAATTGATGAGGCCACATTTGACAGGAGGATGAAGTAGTTATTGGTCAATATTGATATCTCAAAATAGACTAATTATATTTGCTGATTAATTATGTAAGAGAAAGATTGACTTCAGTTACATGTCCATACAGGCATTATTCGATCCTTTCCTGTCTGCTGTTGTGTTTACGGGACAATTTGAGACTCGCACCTGTCAGTAAATATGCTTGTGAATCCCGAACATTTACTGTGTGAATGTAGCCTCGGTGATAACACAATCATAATGTATGTAACCATAATAAACAGGAGTACAAGTGGGATTGTGTTACTCGAGCAATGACACGGGTGGGGGCAGGGCGGTAAGACAGTTTTTGTATTGAGATACTCTACAGTTCAAAAGTTTGGGGTCAGTAATTATTATTATTATTTTTGAAAGCGTTGAATATAAGGATCATGTTCAAAAGTGACAGTAAGACGTTATATTATGTTACTATTATATTTCTATTTCAAATAAATGTTGTTTGTTTGAACTTTCTATTCATCAAATAATCGTGAGAGAACTTTTTTTTAACATTGATAATAATAAGAAATGTTTCTTGAGCACAAAATCAGCATATTAGAATGATTTCTGAAGGATCATGTGACACTGAAGACTGGAGTAATGATGCTGAAAATTCAGCTTTGCATCACAGGAATAAATTACATTTTGTAATATATTCAAATAGAAAATGGTTATTTTAAAGGGTAATAATATTTCACAATGTTACTGTTTTTTTCTTTATTTTGCCTTGAAGATAAGATACTTTCAACAAAAATCTTACAGACTCTAAACTTTTGAACAGTAGTGTAGGTGTTGGGGGGTGTAAGGTAGAGGTTTAGCAGAGTGTCAAATTTGGGAGCATGTTGAATGAAACGGGGGTTACACTTTATTTTAAGGCGTCCTTGTTACAGTGTAATTATACAGTTAAGTACTGAGTAATATTAATTAACATATACTTACTTTAGGGTTAGGACTAGGGTTTGGTTTAGGGGTTAGCTGCTTGTAATTATGCATAATTTACTGTTATTACTGTAGTAAGTACATGTAACAAAGATAATTTAAAATGAAGTGTTACCGAAACGGGTCTTACTCTGCACTTCACTGTTTGAAATACATAAGAATTAAGTAATGTCACACAGGCAAGAGTGGCTGTGATTCAGCCATAGGTAACAGAATGATAATGAGTGTGATATTGCTTTTATACAACAGTTTTGCCTATTTTTGTCTAGCTTTGCACAACATTTCCAAACAAAAACAGAATCAATTGTTGTGTGTCGCTGAGCAGCAAGCAAGCTCCAGTGCTATTTTATAAAACATCAGCAATCAAATTCGAGGACCGTAAATAACTGTTGTATAATTGTCGCTGTATCGGCTCATGCCTCGTTTTATCATCTTCATCTGTCACTGAGATTGTTCAAGTAAATTAAGGCCTGTACGTGGTTGATTTTTAGTGAAGTGTGGGTTGGACTGGTTCTCTTTGGATTGCCTTGTCTATATTTCTCTTTCATTCTTTCTTCATCACTGTCCTTGACATCTGATCTGTGTCTTCTCCTGTGCCCACTCTCCAGACATCACAAGTCAAACGCAAATGAATAAAACCCTGTCCATGCTGATGTGTTCTGTTTCAACATTTGAACAATCCTACAGATAAAAGACAAAGAGGCCTCTTCTTTTCTCATTTTCGTCACATTAACCATGCATTAATACTGTAACCATTATTCATTTTGTGTATGAATGAGTACTCTGTGTCTGTGTGTTTTGTGCCATTATGAATTTAACTCTGCATGCAATCCTCCTAATAATCCTGCCTGTATTTGTATTTGTTTGCGCGTGTGTCTCGTCCTTTTCTGCTTGGGGAAATAAGCGCAATCCTTTAGAATTCAACAATGCAGGTCTGAAGAAGGGTACGGTCAATAAAGTGAAAAAGGTAACACAACCAGTTTTCTCACAATTTACACACACATACACAAAGAAAGATGTAGAAAGAGCTCTCAAGGGGACTGTGTGTAAGATGATCTGTCTGCAGCAGGTACCGCGTGTGCTGTGTGTGCTTGGATTAACCGCATGCAGTAACAGGCTCTATGAATGCCACACAGAGGCCTTTTCACTTGTGTAAATCTCAGCCAGTTTTCCAATCTCATTTTCCTAGTTCTGAATTGATTGCAGCTGATTCAAGCAATTTATGAATCAAACGTATACACACATGATTTTGCATAAATGCAACATACAAGACCATGCTTAAAGGGTTAGTTCAACCAAAAATGAATTACTCACCCTCATGTCGTTCCAAACCCGTAAGACCTTTGTTCATCTTCGGAACACAGAGTAAGATGTTTTTGATGGAATCCGAGAGCTTTCTGACCCCTCCATAGACTGCAACGTAATTTCAACTTTCAAGTCCCAGAAAGGTAGTAAGAGCTTAATACCGTAAGAGAGTGACAGCGAAGAGAAGAGATTGTTGAATAAAGTCATTCATTATTTTTGTTTGTTTTAGTGCACAAAAAGTATTCTCGTCGCTTTATAACATTAAAGTTGAACCACTGGAGTCACATGGACTATTTTAACGATGTCTTTCCTACCTTTCTGGGACTTGAAAGTTGAAATTATGTTGCTGTCTATGGAGGGGTCAGAGAGCTCTCATTTTTGGGTCAACTAACCCTTTAAGACCAAGTCCTGATATATATAGTAAATGCCATTCATAAGGGTTTTTTGCTAATGTCATTTATTTTAATTTAAGAGAATATTGGAATATTTTCATCATTTAATTTAATGAAGTAAAATCTATGACATGCCACATCTATGACATGCTGCCGATTACCACGGTCAATAAGTTTGACTCATCTTGCCGTTTGTAAAATCAAAAAGAAAAGCAAAAAAATTAAGCTTATTGTATTTTTCTTAAAACACATAACATGTACTGCTCAGTAAAAATGCTTGTTGCTTGATTTTAAATTGTCCCTTTTTTTAACGAACAGAATGTGCAAGTACATTAGCTTGATCAGCCGTGTTTTTTTTTTTAGCTTAAGTATCAAAATTGTTTTCAGATTTTAGTGCTGATACATCAAATATTATTCAAATGTAATCTTGACGATTAGTCTCAGGATTAGGCCTTAGTTCAATTAGGACATTTAAGTAGCTTTTATAAATGTGCCTTTGAAAACAACATGACTAGCGTGCATCTTGAGACCAAACAATGACACTGACATATTTTAAGATATATCAGTGCAAGTTACTTTTAGTTAAAACAGCTCAAACATGCATTTTAGTCTGGGACTAGGCTTATGCCTGGTTTGTGAAAACCGGGGGGGTAATGTTTAAATGCTATGGTTATACTTTCAGAATAATGTAATAATCACCTTAGATTAAATATTTACTGTATTCACAACTTAAATGTCTATAGTAATTGACAGCAAGCCACAGGTGTGGTTCATATAGACTCCTTAGACAGGAGTAAATATGATACTGTATGTTTACTAAGCATAATTTCAAGTCATTATTAGGTGAATATGTATTCTGGATTGTTACATATTTGAGATGACACATTGTTTGTTTGTTGTTCTTTGCTTTAGTAAATGCAGTTACGGATGATATGATATTAGTTCGTGTTTGAATGTGGAAGGGTTGTTAATAAACATTTGTATATTCTCCAGACCGGTAAAAAGGTCACCAGTGTGCCCAGTCCATTCGTCCAGTTTACTGTGGGACACAAATCCTTTGAGAGCAAGGTAAACACACTGACACACACAAGTGATTGCTTCTTTATTTAATCTGCCTTTAATTTCAGAGCTGCATATTGTGTTATTCTTACATGTACAAATTTAAACATGAAACATAGTTTGAAGCTAATTTAAGTGGCTTTGCATGAAAAGAGATAAATAAATAAATACACTAGAATTATATTTAACAGTAGAGATGTTTAGCTGTGATTGTATAAAAATATTTGGCTGTAGAAGGTGATGCTGCAAGGTCGCTTAAGTACTGTGACTTTGTATGGTAAAATAATTCCAAGGTCGGAGCCTTTGTGTTTTCACTTTTGTTAAATATTTAATGGTTAAATGTTTTACATTCCCTTCTCATTCTTCTCATTATAGACACGTTTTAAAACCAACGAGCCGGTTTGGGAGGAGGCCTTCACATTCCTGATCCACAATCCAAAGTGTCAAGAACTTGAAGTGGAGGTAAAGCACAAAGTACAGACACTCACATGTACACATAGGGTGATGTGGCCTAGTGGTCAAAAATGTGGGTTGTAGACTTGAACCCTTCAAGAGGTAGCAAGCATATATAAATCTGGAAGTGGCCATGCTTACAAGACACATTCTGATGTTTTGTTTGTTTGTGTGTGTGTGTGTGTGTGTGTGTGTGTGTGTGTGTGTGTGTGTGTGTGTGTGTGTGTGTGTGTGTGTGTGTATGTGTTCGTGTGCGTGCGTGCGTGCGCGTGCATGCAGGTAAAGGATGACAAACACGAGTGTTCCCTAGGGACGTTTTCTTATCCTCTGTCGAAGCTGCTGCAGGAGGATCAGATGACTATCAGTCAGCGATTTCTTCTCAAGAACTCAGGACCCGGTGCTACACTCAAGATGAAGATGGCACTTAGGGTAACACACACACACACACACACACACATATCTCACACACGTTTTGTAACTAAAATAAAATAATTTAATGAAAAGTAAAGGAAAACTTACAGAAACAAAATTAAAAACAATGGTTCAAGCTCTAACTGAAATAAAAATAACAAAAATAAAAATTTAATATAATATTAATATATACAGTATATAATTAATATATAATATAACAATAAATATTTGTATTTTTGTCTTTCATACTAAATGTCTAAATTACTTTAATTGTATTGATGGATGTAGTAAAAAAGGAATTCTTCACAATTTAAATTGTACAAAAAAAATCTATTTAAAAGTTTCATCTAGCAGGTCTGACATATTTTACATGTAAACAGCTCTAACAATGTTCTGTAGATTCCTCATCTATGAAACCTTAAACTGAAACTAAAATTAAGATAAAACGAAATAGGAATTTGTCTGTTAAATAAAATAAAAACTAAACTGGAAGTGACCACAGCATTGTTGAAACCAATTAAAACTGTAGCCTACTAAAATTTTACTTTATTTTTATAGCACTTTTAACAATATATATTGTCTCAAAGCAGCTTAAATGAAAAATAGTTCCTTAAAGAGGACATATTATGCTTAAACTCTATATTTCTTTATATCAGTAAGCACTGTTTCTGAACTCTCTGAAATGCCTTGATTGTAGTTTTCTTCTGGGAATGTACATATTCCTCATTTAAATAATTCCAGTTTAAGGCATATGCAAAAAAAGGGCCTGGTTGAGTTACGTTTGTAATGTGTTGAAACTGGAAAGGGGCATGACATTTCCTAAACATGCTCGAAAGAGGTTGTTGAAAGACCAATGACAACACACTTTTCCAGAGCACAGTGCACTTTTCGGAAGGAGTGGCTTCATAGAAACCGGAACTAAACAGAGCATTTCTAACAGACTGGGAAGAAAAGTGTCTTTCAACAATATAAAATATGTGAAACATATGAATTTTTTAAACATTCAAGCATGAAAACCTATTCTAGTAGAACCCAAAAACAAAATCAAGACTTTGTGTTTCAAAACCAAGACCAAGTAAGCAAGCTAATCGTGACTTTCAAAGAAATAAACAAATGAACCTTGGCCTGTACCAAGGGTCCATCTTGACTGGACGTGCTAAAAACAATCTAAAAAAAAAAAAAAGTCAGGAACCAAGGCATATCTGTATATGTGTTTATTTCAGATTCTCTCTATGGATAAGTTGGCTGTATCGGATCAGCCGTCCTCAGTTCAAATCCGCCGCCCCAGCGTGACCCCCAGCCCCTCCCCTCAGCGGCCCAAAGTTTCAGAGCCCACCCCGGCATCCAAAGCCCAGCAGCCCACCCCTACACCCAGGACCCAACCCACCCCAACACCCTCCCCACGGGTGGAACCCCTAATAGACAGCAGGCCATTGGAGGACTCGCCTAACCGTCTGGCTAAATCGGGGCGGAGCACGTCTAACCTGGCCATTTCTGGCTCTCTGCTAAACCTGAACCAAAAAGAGCCGACACCCAGCATAGCGTCTGACATCTCCAATCCCAGCACCACCCAGGAGCTCCAGAGGACAATACAACAATTACAGAAGTATGTTTTACATTTTTAACATATTTGTTATGCACAGATGTATCGGCCAATAATCGGAATCAGCCGATGAAAGCAATTATTTTTGTTTAAAAAATTGTTTAAAACAGCCGTGGATCAGGGCCGATTATATCCTGTCAATCAAAAGGGGGCGTAAAAACAGACTGGCAAAAAAATGTTTTGTGTTGAATTAAGGGCTGTCGAAGTTAACGCGACAATAACGTATTATTAACCGTGTAAAAAGTAGTGCCGTTAATGCAGATTCTAATTGACCCTATGAATCACCCATATGTACTTCAAGCCAGGGTTGCCAGGTCCACGGTTTTTCCCTACACCAAACATTATTTGTAGCGCACCTCCCATTCAATAATCGCAAAGAGCTTTGTACTTTGTTACTTCTGATAAGAAAAATCTGGCCATTTTATCATGAAACTCAAACAATAAATGTCGTTTTTGATGCTCTTTAAGGGTTAGTTCACCCAAAAAAAAATTTTCTTTGAAAATGTACTCACCCTCAAGTTGTTCCAAACCTGTATGAATTTCTTTCTTCTGTTGAACACAAAATAAGATATTTTAAAGAATGTTGGTAACCAGACAATTCATGACCCCATTGACTTCCATAGTAGGAAAAAAATTATTATGGAAGTCAGTTGGGACTCTTTGGTTACCGACATTCTTCAAAATATCTTCTTTTGTGTTTATCAGAAGAAAGAAATGAGTAAATGATGACAGAATTTTCATTTTTGGGTGAACTATCCCTTTAAATGTGATGTGACAGATTGCTGTAGCGCCTCAGTTCAAGTGGCAGCGTGGAGCGCGAGTCTTTTCTTCCACATTAAAGGGCACCTATTATGCCCCTTTTTACAAGATTTAGAATGAGTCTCTGATGTCCCCAGAGTGTGTATGTGAAGTTTTAGCTCAAAATACCCCATAGATAATTTTTTATAGCATGTTAAAATTGCCACTTTTGGGGGGTGAGCAGAAACATGCTGTTTTAGTGTGTGTCCCTTTAAATGCAAATGGGGGCGGAACTCATTCTTTGGTGTCAGGAGTCAGGACGCACTATAATGTCAGAAACTGCGAATATATGCTTCATGGAGATAGAACATGTATATTTTAATTTAATTACGGTTATAACTTCTTGTCTTCTTGCTTTTATCCACTATATTAGTACAAGCCTGTTGTACCGGACCCCGTCCGAATGATGGCCAAAACTTTACCAATGAGTTTTATGACGTTTATTGTACTTCACACAAAATATGAAGTGTCCGTTTTCACTCCAGAAAATCACTGTAAGAGCTTAATAAAACACAGTGCAGGTGAGCATTAAAATATTATCCATAAACTCTCTCTTTTCTTGTATTATCATCAACATACATAGCGAAGTACACAGAAACACTAGTTACAATTAACAGTAAACAAATATATACAGACCTTATGCCTTTTTGGGTGGTGCTTAATAAACTGGTAAACTTCATATCCGTAAATCAACTCCGATGAACTGTAATAAAGTGCGTGCTCTCACTTTTATTACTGCCGTATCCAGTATCACTCTGGAGACTGTAAGCAACTTTTAACAAAACCTATATTCTGTATTGTCCCTTTGTATTGAAATTCGTTCACAAAGCAGTCTGGTGTAAAATGATTCGCGCAGACATAAACGAATTGGGGGGCATTGCCTTCAAAAATAAAACTAATCCACTGAGTCTTCAGCGGCTCTGATGTCAGGAGTACATGGAGACTGTTATGTTCACTCTTACATCCAACAACAAAACACAAAACACCTCAATCGCTTATGAGACATTCTTGTCGCTACAGCTGCTCCAGCCTGGAGAAAATAGTGGACTGTGTCAGGGCGGGGTCTATGCTAATACAGCAGTGTCCGTCAACAGTCATGGGCGGGGCCTGTAAAAAGTGACGTCACTTTGCCAGGAATCTGCAAACGGCTTGTTCTGAGATGGTGCTTATGATTTATGGGAATTTAAAAAAAAGGAGTGGGTGGATTTTTATCATTATAGGGTGGTTGTGTACACACACTGCCAACACACATTTATGTTCAAACACCATGTAAAAGTGAATTTTGCATAATAGGTGCCCTTTAATACAAGTTATAGCACAAAAAAATAGGCATAACATCAAAAGGTATGTTGAAAGATACAGTACAACTTACCGAAATGTGTCATGTCTCATCATGTAAATGCTCTATCAGCGTTTCAGCCGCGGATAGACGTCAATAAAACAGCTTGTGAACAATGTCACTTAACGTTGCATTTACCTCAGGAAAGTTATCCAGTGTTCACAGTTCATTAGATAGCTATAAAAAAAACATTAGAAATGAGCTTATTTACTGTTAATTACATTTGTCATAAAGTGTTTATGTGCAACTGAGTTGTATACAAATATTTCAATTTGTAATTATTATATCTGAAAATAAATAGCAGTTGAATATAATATTTTGGGCTTTGTTGTTAATTTTAACCTCTAATATTACAGCAGTGTACCAAATGAGAGGGTTACCTGTTTAGTTTACAACATTAGTTGGGAGAGATTTTTTTTCATTAAGAAAATCAAACTTTCGGTATTGGTAGATATCATTCTGAATAATCGGCTGAGAAATTTAGTATCAGTGCATCTCTAATTTGCAGAGAACATCAGTGCATCTCTTTTTATCTGGGGTCAGCAGAGGATATGTGTTATTGTTTCAATCATGTTTTCATGAGATGGCAACTCCACGACTACAGTTTAATCTGTCTATGTGTTTACAGTGGCGCCTCACCTGGTTTTGCTCCATTGGGGGAAATTCAGTTAACCATCAGGCATAGTCCGCAAAGAAACAAACTAATTATCGTGGTGCACAGCTGCAGGTAAGTTACATATGAATTATATGTATTATGAATTATGTCAGTGCTTCTGAAAGACATTTTTAATACGAAAATATTCATATTTCTGTGTGTGTTCGCAGGAATCTGATCTCTTCTACTGAAAGTGGTTCTGATCCATACGTCCGTTTGTATTTGCTGCCTGATAAACGGCGCTCTGGACGCAGAAAAACAAACACGATAAAGAAAACGGTCAACCCGATCTACGATCAAACGTCAGTTTCTTTCTCCCCCCAGCTTTTTCCTCTTGCAGTCTGCTCTCACATTTCAATAAATCAAGTGTTCTAATTTTGCATCAAATAAAACACTGTCGTTGTTTTTAAAGAAAGTGTCTGTTTGTGCATGCACACGTGTTTGTGTAGGTTTGAATTCAGCGTGTCACTTGTGGAGTTGCACAGAAGAACTCTAGATGTGGCCGTGAAGAATGGAGGAGGAATCCTGTCAAAACACAGAGGGCTGTTGGGAAAGGTGACATCCATATCATAAATAACATCAGAAGTAACAGTCCTCACAGCATTTATATCATAAATATCCTCCCAAACAGTGTTCATAACATAACACAAGTTCAGTTCCTTAATATCCTTTAAAACAATGTATATTATTGAATATTCTTCTCTAGTTTGTTGTTGTGCCTCAAACAAATTACTCTTATATAAAATTTGGATTGTGTGTGTTTCTCAGGTGATAGTTGACTTGACGTCTGAGGATATATCAAAGAGCTCAACGCAATGGTAAAATGTTTTATATAACTTACAGAGATTAAGCACTTAAAGGGATAGTTAAAATTACCCCATGATTTGCTCACCCTCAAGCCATCGTATAGGACTTTCTTCTTTCAGACAAATACAATCGGAGTTATATTAAAAAATATCATTGGTCTTCCAAGATTTATAATGGCAGTGAATGGAGGACGAGATTTTGAAGCCCAAAAAAGCGCATCCATTCATCATTAAAGTAATCCATACGGCTCCAGGGGGTTAATAAAGGCCTTCTGAAGTGAATCAATGCATTTGTGTAAGAAAAATATCCATATTTAAAACTTTATTAACTAAAATAACTAGTTTCCGACAGACGGCCTACGCAAGCCGACCTATGCCAAAAGAGTAACCCATGACGCGATTTTTGACTTAGTATGTAGGAGTAGCGTAAGCTCAAGCTCCTCTTCTCCTATATCGATGTCCTCGTTTTAGACTTCTAATTCATGACGGGTGTTTTGTGTCATGCATCAACAATGCGTCATGTGTCAGGTCAGGAGTTACTCTTTCGCCGTAAATCGATGCGTACGAACATCTGTTGGAAGCTAGTTATTTTAGTTTATAAAGTTTTAAATATGGATATTTTTCTTACACAAACACATCGACTCGCTACAGAAGGCCTTTTAATGATGAATGGAATGGGCTTTTTTGTGCTTCAAAATCTCGTCCTACATTCACTGCCGTTATAAAGCTTGGAAGAGCCAGGACATTTTTTAATATAACTCAGATTGTATTTGTCTGAAAGAAGAAATTCATGTTATACCTAGGATGGCTTGAGGGTGAGTAAATCATAGGGTAATTTTCATTTTTGGGTGAACTAACCCTTTAAATCATATGAATATTGGATATTCACTACTTATAATTGCACTTTACAAAGGTTATTTAGAATTTAACACTCTGATGCATATGGTGTGCCATATTTAAATATTCCTGAAATGCATCATTTTGGGGATGAAAATTATGATTATAATGATTATAGTCTTGTTTTAAAGTAAAAAGAAACATTAAAATAGAGTAGTATTTTTATTTACTTTTTGATTTAATATTTCTTGCTTCAGAAGGCTAAATACTAGTATATTTGTTCACATTAAAA
>CM077175.1:13178615-13181115 GCA_039654105.1 Coreius guichenoti
CCATCCATCCAGGTAGTTCATCCATCCATCCATCATCCATCCAGATAGTCCATCCATCCATCCATCCATCCATCCAGATAGTCCATCCATCCATCCAGATAGTTCATCCATCCATCCATCCAGATAGTTCATCCATCCATCCATCGTTATAAACACGAGCCGCGTCTGAAAGGTAAAGGGGGAGGTGTTGCTGTAATTTATAATAATATCTTCGGTATTACTCACAAGTCTAGTTTCAAATATAATTCCTTTGAAGTTTTGGTGCTTTATGTAACGTTATGTAGTGAAATTGATAAATCCCCTTTGACGTTTGTGCTGGCTACTGTATACAGGCCACCAGGGCACCATACAGACTTTACCAGAGAATTTGCTGATTTTCTATCAGAGTTAGTACTGGCTGCAGATAAAGTCCTAATTGTTGGTGATTTTAATATCCATGTAGACAATGAAAAAGACGCATTGGGATTGGCATTTAGAGACATTCTAAACTCTATTGGAGTAAGGCAACACGTGTCAGGACCCACTCATCGCCGTAATCATACGTTAGACCTAATACTGTCACATGGAATAAATGTTGATACCATTGAAATTCTGCAGCAGAGCGATGGCATCTCAGATCATTACCTAGTATCATGTACACTTAATTTAGCAAAGGCTGCAAAGCCATCCCCTCGCTTCAAATATGGCAGGACTATCACTGCTGCGACTAAAGATTTCTTTGTAAATAATCTTCCTCATCAGTTTCATCTCCTCAGCATCCCAGATAGCCTAGAGGAACTCGATGTTGCAACAGAAACTATTGACTCTCTCTTTTCCAGCACTTTAGACACAGTTGCTCCCCGGCGCTTAAAGAAGACTAAAGAAAATAGTCCAACGCCGTGGTACAACGAGCACACCCGGGCCCTTAAAACAGCAGCCAGAAAAATGGAGTGCAGCTGGAAGAAAACAAAACTAGAAGTTTTTCGCATTTCGTGGAAAGAGAGCATGATTGCATACAGAAAGGCCCTAAAAACTGCTAGATCTGCTTATTTCTCGACTCTCTTAGAAGAAAACAAACACAACCCTAGGTATTTATTCGATACAGTGGCTAAATTAACCAAAGATAAAGCATCACCTTCAGATGTTTGTAAACAGCACAGCAGTAATGACTTTATGAACTTCTTTAGTTGTAAGATTGATAATATTAGGAAAAAAATTATAACCATGCAGCCGTCTACAACAGTATCACATCAGACAGTGCATTGTAGTGTCACTGAGGAAAAATTACATTCATTCACTGCTATAGGAGAAGAAGAATTGGCTAAACTCGTTAAATCATCAAAAATCAACAACATGTATGCTCGACCCCATACCGACTAAACTACTAAAAGAGATGCTTCCAGAGATCATAGATCCTCTCCTTAATATCATTAATTCATCCTTGACATCCTTGACAACTTTTAAGTTGGCTATTATTAAACCACTTATTAAAAAAAACGCAACTTGATCCTACAAAATTAGTCAATTACAGGCCAATCTCAAATCTACCCTTTCTGTCAAAAATACTAGAAAAGGCAGTGTCCTCACAATTATGCTCCTTTTTAGAAAGAAATGGTATCTGTGAGGATTTCCAGTCAGGATTTAGACCGTATCATAGTACTGAGAGTGCTCTCATTAGAGTTACAAATGATTTACTCTTATCATCCGATCGTGGTTGTATATCTCTATTAGTGTTACTCGATCTTAGCGCTGCATTCGATACTATCGACCACAACATTCTTTTGAATAGACTCGAAAATTATGTTGGCATTAGTGGAACTTCATTGGCATGGTTTAAATCATACTTATCTGACCGTTATCAGTTTGTAGCAGTAAATGAAGAGATGTCACACCGAACACAAGTTCAGTATGGAGCACCGCAGGGCTCAGTGCTAGGACCGTTGCTTTTCACCCTGTACATGCTACCACTGGGAGATATTATTAGGAAGCATGGCGTTAATTTTCATTGTTATGCTGACGATACTCAGCTCTATATTTCTTCACGCCCTGACGAAACTTACCAATTCACAAGATTAACAGAATGCATAGCTGATATAAAAAATTGGATGACTAGTAATTTCCTGCAACTTAATTCAGAAAAAACTGAATTTTTAATCATTGGACAAAAAAAACTCCAGTAGTAGTAACCTAAGTAGTAAGTAGTAACCTAGAATACTGTCTAACACTTGATGGCTGCTCTGTCAAGTCCTCGTCGTCAGTTAGGAACCTGGGTGTGCTCTTTGATACCAATCTCTCATTTGAAAGCCACGTTTCTAGCATCTGTAAAACTGCATTCTACCATCTTAAAAATATATCTAAATTACGGCACATGCTTTCAATGCAAAATACTGAACAGTTAGTTCATGCGTTCATGACCTCAAGGCTAGATTATTGTAATGCTCTACTGGGTGGTTGCCCTGCTCGCTTAATAAATAAACTGCAGCTGGTCCAAAACGCAGCAGCTAGAGTTCTTACTAGAACC